>RJWM01002769.1:0-122871 GCA_004363535.1 Dasyprocta punctata
ATTTATATATCCTCCAGTTATGAGATTTTCTCATCATAGCTCTGATCTTTATATCACCTTGGCTTTGACTGATGCAGGAGTCTGTTAATTTATAACCTATAACCCACCAAATCTTTTTAATTCTACACATATTGTCCTGAGATTTTTCTTGTTCTTGCCTATAAGTTTTTCTTCTACTTAGGGGCCATTTCTGGCCACCGCCATTCCCTTTGGCAAATAGTCACTATCTGTTTTTCAGTTTTGACTCAAGACTTACACAGTTTACCTGTGCTTGCCATCTATTAGACCAAGCACTTAATGATTCAAGTCCTTTATCTGATTGAATTGCTCCTTGCTGTTTGCAATGTCTGCCAATTAAATATCACCTGCAAATTGAGATAATTGCTCCTACAGCCATTCATTCAGTCATTTGCAGCTACATAATTTATTTTTTTTCACAGATCTCTATGTTTTTCCTTCATCAGTGGTAAAAAGCAATTCCATCTCGACGACAAATATTTTGGCCCTTTTTTCTTTTTGTTTTTGCTTCTGCTTTTGTCCATACAACCTCATGGGATCTCCCACACTCACACTACAGCTCCATCCTATATTAATTTGAACACTTGCCATTCAGTGTGCAAACATTCTCACAATCACATACACCTTTTGAACCTTCCCGCCTGGGTGGGCTACAACTGATAGACCTTAGAAAACTCAGTCAGCCCATCAAGGCAAAATTTCTACAACCAAATGCTGTACCTCTGTTGTCCTCTTCCAATCTGTTTGTACTTCTGTGTCCCGTCTCTGTCACTGTATGTCTGCCTGCTCATCACCTCCTCACTATGTCTCAACATCTCCTTGATCTTCTCTGACTTACCAAATTTGATTAATTGAATCTTAGCATATTGATTGTTTTCTCAAAATCATTTTTTGTTAACCTTTTATTGATGCTGTTTTAGTTTAGGCATTGCTTCAGTCTCTTTTGAATTCTCAAAAAAAAAAAAAAACCATTTGTCTTTTCTGTTCTCTCCAAATGCATCCTCAGTCTACCTTAGCTACCTTTAAAAAAAATGAAATCACATCTTTCTCTTGTGTAAAAACCTTTCATAATTTTCACTGGCTACATGATAAAGTTTAGCTCTGCAGCACAGCAAGCCTGCTTGTACAATTCTCCCTACTGCTGCTTCCCACATGTACACTCATGACACAACTCAACTTTTCCCACCTCTGTGAAATCCTCCAACACCAGGAAGGAGTTGCAACTTGATCCCTGAGTTGCCATGGTGCTCTGCGTGTATCACCCTATGACATCCTATGTTTTACCTATTTATTTAAACATTTGTCTTCCATGTCTTAATGAGGAATTTGAAGGTAGGAAAAGTATCTTTCATTTTTTAAGAATATTTATGCCACGGCACAATGCACAGAACATAACATGCATTTAAAAATGTTGGGAATGAATGGATGAATATACGCTATCTGCTTTGTACTTGGCACACAACGTAAACATAACCTCAGCCTTCTGCTTTCCAAAACGAGATGTTGTGTAAAAATAAATTGTCTGTGTGTGTGTGTGATTTTTCAAAAGATAGCTTGCAAAGATGTGGAACAGATATTGTCAGAAAACAGTACTATTAAAACATTGAAATGATCTGAAGACTGGTACAAAGTATGAGCTTTGCTGAAGTTAAAAATTTGGGATGGTAAGAAAGGAAAACTTAGGCAGACTAGAGTGTGATAAAATGTAAGATGAATATAAAAGTTTTAATTTTCTTAGAAGAAGAATAAAGAGACAGGTTTTTGAGAAAGGGGTGAGAATTTTGAGCAGTTCAGAGTTGCAAATCATTTTTGTTACACCCCCAATCCTTCTCCATATAATTTTATTTTTTGTTTTCTACTCATGCCCCATCCAAACTCCACCTGAACACTATTCACATGTGCAGGTCTTATAACTACTTCAGCTGAACAGTTTCTGAGTATCATTGTCTTCACTAGTATGTAACTTCGCTTATTAAAATGTTTTGCTTGCTCAACTTACATTAGAGCTCCATTTTCCTTTGCAGCTGGTAAAAGGATTAAGTAAGCACTTGAATTCTAGAATCAAACTGTCTAGATTTGAATCATGAGCTCCCTACAACTTCGTTGTGGCCATAGGCAATTTATTTCACTTCTCTGACTGTGTTTTGTCATCTGTAACATTGGGATAATACTAGTGCCTACCTATTAGGGCCGCTGTGAGTACTGAGGAGTCAATAAATTCAAAGTTCAAAAGACTGTGTTAGCACACAGCTCTATACAGATGCTGGTAATGATTATTAGGTCAGCTTCAAATGTCAGGGTCTGAGTCCTTGTCTTACTATGTAAGTTGCCAGTGTTGTTCGCTATGTCAACAACAAAATATGTGCTTCTAATTTTAATGATGGTCTATTTTTATAATAATACATAGAGTAGAAAATCATTCTAAGTACATATAACACAGAATTGTAGCTTTTTCTTTATAAAAGAACATTTGACACTATCAAGCATCCTTCTCTATCATAACAGATTTTCTTTTGGATTTATAATACATATTGGTTTCTTCTGTTGAAATGGTAAGTTTATATCTTTATATCTTTATCAACTGGAGTCTTAGTAATTTTTTTGGTGTGGATTTTACCATCTCTTTACACACCAGTGAAAAAGGGACATTAGCGACTTGTCTTGTTTTTCGCAAATGTTTTGCAACCTTTCGTTTCTAATTTAACAAGTTTTTTAATAGGTTTTCATTTACTGCTGGTTTCAATTTTTATGCATAGATAACTGCTGGTAGTGTTCTTAAAATTTATTCATTTATTCTTATGGCTCTGAAGGATTTTTGTTTGTTGTCTGTTCCTCTCTGGATCACGGCCTCCTGCTTTTCCTCAGGGAGGTGCTCCCCATGCTCGCGCCAGCATTCTGCACACAGGGAATCGCGGCTGCCCTTGGTGCTGGATGCTGGTGACTTGTAGGCCTGGCACGCGAGTCCCGCCTCCTCTGGGACACAGCCCTCGGCAGTCAGAGCCAGTGAGCATTCAAGTTGCTGCTCCGATCTGGAACTGCTGGTAAAGAGAGAACTGATGTTTGTATTGGGATAGATAAGAGGCTGGAATCGAAGCCTGGCGCTGTGGAAAGTAATCTCATTGCCAAGAAAGAAGAGCCAGCCTGAGAATTGGGCCACACTGAGGAAAGCGGGGCTGAGAGATGAAGGGAATGATACCAAGGCCTGAGGAAACGAGCCTGGATCGCATCTCTGGGCACATCAGTTTTGTGAGCCATTAAATTATCTTTTCACCGCCACTAGATTGTCATTCATGACCAAAGACATCCAATTAATGTAACTTGGAAAATAAGGGAGGGCTGTTTTTAAGATAATCACACTGTTTTCAAGCAGTGGGAAGGAGCAAGGAATGTAAAAGAGACTGTGGAAGAGAAATAGGGGCAAAGAAAGGTAGAGGGAAATTTAAATTTCCATCTATGTGCTGAGCAGCAACAAATGTATATGTGCAATCTCTTGCCTGAACTGTGGACTCATATATGAAATCACCTATTTCCTTTTCATTTTGGATATCTCTGGGGTCTGTCTGTACTTATTTTTTTAAAATGGGCTCTAGAATCAGAACTTTAATCTCAAATTTTAGTTCCCCCACTTACTAATGATGTAAGTCGAGATAGTTTATTTAAACTCTATTTCTGGGATTTTATCTACATAATGGGAGAGAGCTACTGTTAAAATTACAATGATGACTTAAGAAGTCAATACCTGTAAAGCTTTAGAATTATTATTGGGTTATCACTGTCCATTTCCAAAATATTGGTTTTGATTCCACACCCTATATCTGCTTCCAAAATACTTTCTTTCTTAATTTCTTCTATGCATGTAAGTGATACCACTGTCAAAGCAACTGTGGGGATGACTAAATATAACAAGTTACATAGTTAATTGATAAAGACTTAAAAATAGTGTTAAAAGCCAAACATTTAGACTTTTCTTAGCAAATTAAGTTTAGGATGGTACAGAAGGTTGGTTGAAAGTAATGAGTTGATTGAAAGACATTCATAAAGATAGTGGTATTATCTAATGTATGTCTTAAAACATCATAAAACTGCTACCAATTCCTTATGTACAAATATTTTCTAGACACTAAGATTTTAGCAGTAAACCAAACATATGAAATGTTTCCAATTAATCTTAGAATTTTTTAGGGGAATCAAAGGATCAAGAAGATAACACAATACAATTATGATATGCATTATAAGAAATAATAAAACAGAAAAAGGGAGATAGGTAGGGTAGACAGTGGAAGTAGTTGCTCCACACAGGGTGTCAATGGGAGTCTTCTAGTAGAAACTGGAAAAAGAATGAAGTAGGGGGGATATCAGAAGAAAAGCCTTCTATGCGAAAGGTCAAGTTCACTGAGTAAGATGGCACTGAAGAAGAACCAAGAGTCTGCAGTCTGGTGAAGGAGAGCTGGGAGAGGTCACAAACCATGTGGACAATTTTAAGGATGCTTTTTACTCTGAGTGGAAGGAGAAACCATCAAATGTCTTGAACCAGAGAAGTGACTACACTGCTATGCTGTTGTGCTAAAAATACATTGAGGGACATTAAGAATGGAAAGACGGAGGGCAACTGGACCTTGTTAGGTGCCATCTGGGGAGGGGTGATTGTGAGGAGGACAAGCTTGAGTGGAACTGGGAGAAACAGGAGCACGTGATGTCATTTCCTACGGCTATGACTGGACAGAGATTAAAAGCCTTGATTTTAGAAGAGATCATTGGCTTTGGACTTTCTCTCACCTCATGGTCTGATCTATCAGCAAATCTTGTTAGTGAACCTACAAAATGCATATTGAATTTATTGTATTTCTAAACACAGAGTGTGGGGAGATTCATGAACCATCACGTAAGCAGTGAGGTAAGATCTAGTTGCCTTCCTGTGGCACATTCTTGAATTGATTTTCTTGTTAGCCTTTGCAATGCTTCACTCCATCCATGTAGACACACTGTGATCCAAAGGCATTTTAAAAACTCTTTTAATCACACATGGGTACTAAGTGAGTCACCAGTATCCAAAGCTAACGTCTTTTTTTAATTCAAAGCTTTGTGTTGTCACTAAAAATGGAAGAATTTTTAAATTAAAGAGTAAGAAAATAAGGATTTTTAAGTTGAAGAGCAAGAAAATAAGCAAATCACATGAGACTTTCTTACTCTTTACAGCAAACCCTAGTTTTAAAAACCAGAAGTGAGGAAGGTGCAGGGATGGAGAGTAGTGTTCCACCTGAGACTTGAAAAGCACAGACAATGCTCAGAATGGGCATTTGGGGATTTAAACGAAGGGTCAATATTTTAAAAGTAGAGGAAAATCACTAAAGGTCTGTTAACATTAGTTCCTATGGTACCAATGTGAACTCAGCCAGGCAAATGTCACGACCATTGAAAGCAGGAGTCTAGGCCCCATGTGTGGACCACATGGAGAGCAGTGACAGTGGCCACAGCGGGTCTGGGCCTGCTTCCAGAGCCAGAGGAGGACTCCGGCAAAAAGCACATTTTTGTTTTGTATTTTCATGCACTGAAAATTTGCTGCCATCCTTCCCTTCACTTTCTAGATATCAGGAGTTTGATCTGTGTTTTTAGATATTCAGAATACTTGACCTTTGTTTTTTGTTGGTGAAATTCTGTACATGCCAGCTCTGCTTTTATTTTGTTTTTCAGTATTTTATTTTGTTCCAACAAATACTTGTGATTTCTCAGGAAGAGCTCTTAGCACCTCTATCAGACAGATGGTGCAATGGATTCTTTGCATGCTCTGAATACTTTGAGAACTGGCTAAACACTGTTCTTCTCTCCAGAACCTTCTAACTTCCTGCTAGATTTCAGTTTCAGTATAGATGCTCCTTGCAATCACTTTGAGTCATTGTTTAAATAGATTTTTAAAATTTTTATTCATTTATTTTTATTTTAAACAAAAAACAACCAGAAAAATCAAGCAGCAAACAAACATTTTAAAAAACAACAAAAGCAAAATGAGGACAACAACAGCAACAACAACAACAAAAAAAAGGCAGTATAGGATTTCAAAACAAGATGACAGGAATTTAATAATGGTTGTTACATTGCATATTGTTATCCTCAAAGTAGTTGCTCAGGCTATGAGATACAGGCATACAAGATTGATCAAGCAATATACTTTCCCTTTGAGCAGTTACTTTCATTTTTACTATATCTTAAATTGTTTTTAAGGGAAGCTTTATGTTTGTAGAAAAACTGAGCAGGAGGTACAAAGTTTCTTGTATTATTAGCACGTTGTATTAATGTGCACATTTGATGAACCTATATCAATCAGTATTATTAACTAAAGTCTATAATTTATGTTAGAGTTTTTCCTTTTTATGAGTTTCAGCAGCTGCATGATGTTACCATAGCATTCACCATTATAGTATCATAAGAGTTTCACCACCTTTAAAATCCCTGTTCATACCTCTTTTTTGGACTATTTTAAACTCCAATTTTTCTCAAATGTTCTAATATTCTGCCATTACCCCTGAGATAAAAATTTAGATATTCTGTATTTCAATCTTTAGAAACATCTCTCTAACTTACTAGCTCATTTACATTTTCATCTGTATTTCACATGTTTTCAAACTTCATCTTGAGAGTCTGACTAATCTCTACAAAAATGTAGCCAAGTCTGTGTCCCTGATCATGGCCAGGCCTCCTTGATCACTTCAGCTTGCCTTTACTCTCACTTAACTTTCTTGCCGAGTTCACCCACATAGTTAAGGCTCAATGTGGATGTTTTAACCTTATCTGCTCTCACACTTGGGTTTTCGTTCTCTGCTCCGGAATCACAGTGCTGGGAAGGGGGCTGCACTAAAAAGGATCAGCTTTACATAAGCCTCAACTCAGTCCTTCCCCACGGAGTTCTCCTTTTATCCATTCTGATTTAGCAGTAAGTCTCAAGCCCCACAATTCTCCCTTAGACTTCTACGTTGCACCTATTCCCATCATCTTCTATTTTTATTAAGAAATTTGAAGCAATTAGATATGGTCTTCCTCAACCTCCCAAATTCTTGCCTCGAGACTTAAAAGACACATTCTCAGCACATTTTTTCTATATCAAGGCAACAGTTTTATTTCCTTAAAAACAATTCTCAATCTAGTCTTTTTTTTCTTCTTCCCTATCTTTATCATTCACATATTAACATCCTATCCTTATATTAAATTCTCCTTCTGCTTTTTTCTTCCTCAGTTCATAAATATACTTAAGTTTGTTTTACAAAAACAAAAACTTTGCATGTTCTATTTAAAAAATTCTACTATTATCTCTTTCCCTCCTCATCCAAATATTCTGAAAAAGTAATAATATATGCATGTTACTTTCACCTTTTCTTTTCCATATTTTTTCATAATCTTTTGCCTCCTGGCTTCTCTCACTACACTATCAAATAATTCTGTTTTAGATCATCAACAATTCTCAAGAAAAATCATACAGAGAATAAGTTCTGGAAAACTACCACTGCACTGGGAATAATCTGGTTTCATACATTTATTAACTGAGGATCTACCTCAACTCAGGTGACACAGGGTAGCTTAGAGTTTGAGTAGAAAATCAGATTGTTAATAGTTAGCATGGCAGACAATGAAGTTTGAGGTAGGTTCGAGTGGCCAGATGAACCTCCAAATTTCCTCAAATGCTTGACTGACCCTGAACACTCATGACAAAGACACTAAGAAAATCAGTGGAAGACAAAACCTGGAAGGTTGAGAGCATTCAATGAAAGATTCTAATTGTTGCCTACAACAAAGTGGTAGAGATTGAATTTTGAGACACACATAGTCCTCAAAAACTGTCAACAGAATTTGTTAACTGGTATGAATATTATTCACCAGTAAGGGTCAGTAAACACATTGTAAATCAACAGAAATCAAGAGCGTATGCTATAGTTCTATACTTCAGGACATTCCAAACAAAGTTGTTTGGGTTCCGTGATGCCAGATGTAAGATGAGATATTGGAAGGGAATACAGAACCGAGGAATAGTTATATGTTGTTTGATACCAGTGACTGTCTCTTTTTCTTTTTATACCTTCAAACAGTAACTAATTGGTTAAATCTAAAACTATACTTCATTGTGGAGTTAACAAAATATAAATTTGTAACCAGTAGCAGAAATGATAAGGTAGGCATAAATAAGATTTCATATTTACTGCAAGTTTATTAATTTTTTTTACCATAAAATGGTACAATATTAGTGTCAGACAGAATGTGGACACATAAGAACATGTGTTATAATCTCTCAATGAACCACAGACAACAAACAAACAAACAAACAAATAAAACCCAGGGAAACAGCTAAAGAAGCAACAGTGGAGATAAAATAAAATATTAAAATAATTTTGATTTGCCAGTCTGGGAACCAGTGCCATGTGTAGGCCACTGCTGGACTGGAACAGACAGACCCCACCCTCTCCCCCATGAGTCAGCACCATTTGCAGACTGTGGGGAGACAGAACAAGGCCACACCAGCAAGCAAGCCCAGACTGGGAAACAGCGCCATGAGTGAGCCACTGCTAGACTGTAACAGACAGACCCCAGCCCCTTCCAGTGCATGGGCTGGCAAACAAGAAGTACCAACAATCCCCACCCCCACCAAACCCCTGCAGTAAGCAACCAGCTTAGCTGAAGAAACACAGGCTGTGATGATAGCTATCAAAGTAAAATGCAATTGGATGCCTGTGGTGCTTTGTTGTTTCACCAACATTGTAGATGTAGGGCCAGTAGTCTGATCATACATTCAGAGAATAGTGGTACACAGTGTGACATCTAGGGTGGTCTCCTTCTGAGGGCTGCAGCCATTGTTGATTCCCTATAGTCTTGTTTTGGAAATCGTATATCATTTCCATTGTTTAGTTGGGTTGGGTTTTATTCTCTTTTGTTTTGTTTGATTATGTTAAATCCAATGGCAGGAGCAGCTATTTCAAAGATAGCAAGATATATTATGGCAGCAATTTTGGATTTACAATTGACTAGTTTTGAAGTCCTTTATTGTATTCATTGTTTTGTTTTTATTGTTTCTATTCTATTCTGTTCTGTTTGATTTTTACTATGTCAGAAGTTATCTGCAGCTATTTTGAAGACATCAAAAGGCATGGTAACTATTGTTGATTTTGTAATATTTTGAAGTCCTGTATCTCTTACACTGGTTTGTTTTGATTGTTTTTCTTCTGTTTTATCCTCTTTAAAATATAAAAAAAAACCATATTTTGATTTGCCACCAAAAAAGAGCAGGAGAAAAGGCAAAAAGGACATAAAAATCAAATAGTAAATGATAAATCAAAATCAAACTATTCAACAACTATCATAAAGACATAATTATAAATGTATATATTTAATAATAGCTTCAAAATATATAGCAAACAGACAAAACTGAAGAAATAAATAGTTTTTTAAACATATTTTGAGAATTCAAAGAATAAGGAGGAAAATATAATCATAGATAAACCTTGCTTAGGTTCTAAAACTAAGTAATTAGATCCTAAGGTATTAACATTTTTAAAAATTTTTAATAATAGCATTTAGGGAAAAATATAGTATGAATTTTGACCTCATCATGAGCCATATACTGACAAAATGTTTGAGACATGAGTTTGGCAATATCAGACCTTCTTCTAAATGTTTTTCTATTATAAGAAATTTTTCAAATTTAGTTTTATGTTGTCAATCAATTTTCTTTCCACAAAGTTGATACGATGATATTGGGTAAGATTTCTGCATTTAACACCACAGCCTAATACATTGCATCACACTTACTTTATATGAAATTAGTTTCCAACTGAACTGTCAGGTGTGAGATAAATAAATGAACTCTTACCTTAAAGACTAGTTCTCCTACCAAGCCATTCCATGTCCCATCTTCTTGTGGGCTTCCATACTTGTGATCCGGTGCCACATAAATTTCATAGTTAAAGCCCAGGTAGTTGGATAAGGCATCCAGAACATCAATGGAGAAGCCCTGGTATTTCTTCGGCTTACCCAAGACATTTTCAGAGACCATTACAAAGGGCTCTTCCTACGTGGATATAAGAAACATTTGCCTTCAGTCAGCATCCTTCTGGACAAACAAAGATGAATTCTTTAAAGAGTTTTGCTTATAAAGTCTAAACACTATTAAACAACTTGGAAGAATAAACTCAGGACACAATGTATACATTATTAATGCATCATATCACTGAACAATGTTAAAAGCAACTAAAACAATTTATGGTTCACAAGTTGATGTTTCCTACCCTCTCAGGATGAATCTGAAATTCATCAGGAGTAAAGTGAATTTTGGAAATAATGTTTGTATAATACTTATTTTAGATATTTCTCTCTCTCTCTGTCTTGATAGAGACAGAGAGAGAAATTGTATATAGAGATTATATATACAGTTTTTTTTTTTTAATCCTTTGAGAGCAAGTCTTGCTATGTATTCAGGCTGGCCTTGGACTCACTTTGTAGTCTGGAGTGGTCTAAAACTCATAGCAATCCTGCCTTAGCCTCCCAAATGCTGAGATTGCCTTGGCCCAGATGACTGTGTTTTTAACGTATATAGATAAAATGATAGTTAACAGGTAAACTCTATGTGCAACTCTGAAAATATCAAATATTCCAAAACCATACAACTTAGTTAAAATTTATAACACCTAATAAACTGGAAGTTATTTGTCAAGTAATTTTACAAATTTCATATACATGCATTTCACTGCAAAAACAACTTCTTTACTACTTTAAGAAAATCACTCATCTTGGTATACTAATTTGATAAATTTGGCAAATTGATTTCTGCTGTTACCTCTTTCATCTGCTCTAATTTTGGTTTAAAAAAAACACATTAGCCCATTTCATTTTGGAGCATTCAATATTAAGACAGTTTGGTTGGTTTGAAACATGCTGACAGATGACAGAAAATTAGATAGTCTATTCTTTAATATCCTAATCTCTTGCAACAGTGGTAGTGTTTACGGGTAACCATTCATGATCTATATAGTCCATGTAGTCTACCAGGCAGTTTAAAATCTCTCTTTGGGTCTAAGTCAGAATACTGAAAGATTTTCTCATTGAATCATTTTTCCTTTGGAATGTCCAAAATAGCCTTCATTCATATGTAGAATAATACTACTTTGTTTTTGGCTTTATTCAAAGACACTAAATAAGTGCCTTATGAATTCAGTGCACCAGTTACATGAATATATTGTATGCCATAATACTCAGTTTTTTCCCTCAAAATTACTATGGGTTAAATTTTTTAATTGCTCAGGGTCAAATTGTTCAGGGTCATTTTGCTGCAATAATGCCTTTTTAAAAATAATGAATATAATTTAGCCAGCTATTGCGTTATCCCTTTTCACTTTTATACCCAGGAAATCAGTATGACCTTTGCCCTGGTAACTCTCTGAGAACATGCTTTTCAGAGAATCAAGACAGTAGTCAATATCCCTGGTGCTTGACATGCTGTACTAGACTGTGGCTGCCTCTCTGCAACTCTAGACTGCATAAAGAAGATTCCAGTCTTCTTTATTAAGGTACTCATCTTCTAGGTATAATAGAATTTGATGGTAATGAATATTGATAAATTATTAGATCAACAGATATGTTTTGAGAGCAAATAAAATTTCTAGTAATACTGACTTGTTTACATGTTATAGTACTTAAGTGAAAAGTAAAAATTCAGTCAATCCTTTAATATTTTATGTAAAATTTAACACATTTTGCTTATTCTGCTTTATTTACATATTTTAAATTAAATAATGAAACCTCTAGACAATTGGCAGAATTTGCCACTTTTCGTTTAGCTGTTTGGCAAAATATAGTCTTAGCCAGTGGCTGTGCCTTGTGTCAATACATTGAAGCAGATTCTGAGTTCATCAGAATCAGATGAATGAAAGGACTTTCCAAACAAAGATTAACTTCAGGGAGTCTAGGAGTATGAGCAGAACATTCTATTCTTAATGTTATAAATGATAGTTACAGAAATCATGCATTTATTCATTTCTAAACCGTGACCTATTCATTGCCAAATCAGTTGGGAAAGTGCTCATGAAAGATCTTATTGGATTGATTCTCCCACCAACAACTTTGGGTTATAAACATTCTCTATTTTCATGAATCTTCAAAAACTAACAAATCCATTCAATTTGGCAGTAATGCAATGACCGGAAATTTCAATAAACTCTTTGTAGTAAATGGTACTTTATAAAGTAAGAAGTTAACTCCATTGCATAGCTAAGTGGTAAATATGGAAAAATAATATACCAGTGTACACTCTTATATAAACTATTAATAATTCCTTTTCATTTTTATTCATGTCTCTTTAGATCAATTGTTTAATATATTAAATTATTATATGCTAAATTTTTTCCTAGGAATGATTTTCATTATTTGTTTATAAGTTTATCTCTAGATACATAGATTCTTTACACGGAGCTGTTGTCAAAATCTCTACCTAGCAATGTCAACTAGAATTGATTGAAGGTACAGAATAAAAATAGTTAGACTAAGCGTTGTTTTAAAGAAAGTTGATGAATTATTGATGAACATGCCTTTTAAATTTTATGCCCTAGATAAACCTTTATTACATTCTATCACTCCTCATCTGGATCAATGTTTTTAAAGCCTTATTTTTAAGTTCTATTACAGAGTTGGATCACTGTTCAGAAATTCTAACTCAGGCAAGTTGTTCTCTGTGAGGACAATCAGACAATACATCAGACAGGTAAACAGCAACAGAAATTAGATGGAAGCTCTGGGAACTGTAATAGAGGGAAAATACGTGTTCTTTCTCTGTAGCAACACTGAACTGGGTTTAATCACTTTTCTATATGTACCTATTTCCAAAATTTATTCACTCATTGACTAATCCATTTAACATCTGTTGAGCAGCTCCTTAAAAGTACTGCACTTTCTATAAGGAGAGAGAAAATAAAAGTTATCGGTGCCACTTTCAAAATAATTACAACCAGTTGGCAGAAATCAGCACTAAAGGGACCAAAAAATATAAAAGAAAACAAAAGCAATACATATCATAATTGGCACCAAAATGAAAATAAAGGAACACAAAAGAAATTAAAATAAGAAAAATCATGATTTGGAGTTTATCAGCTATATACTTCTTCAATAGATGAGAAGACTTAGGAACAAAGTATTGCATCTCAGAGTCACAAAATAACTTACACAGGAGGAAGTTAAAACTTGTCTTGCTTCAACTTCATCTTTCTAAATTTTAGTTCTTTTAGTCCTTTGGATTAAAAGCAAAGACTACATAATTTATTTCAAATTTTAACAAAATTAAGATTTTACTAGACTGATAGAGACTCTAGATACCTAACAGGAAAAACATACTAAAACAAAAACAAAATCTCCTTTTATGGAAAGTACCTTAATTTTAGGACTCACATTCTTCCTTCAAATAACTTCTGAATAAAGTTTACTAAGTAAAAAGACAGGACATCGGTGAAAGGAAATAATTCTTTAGATAATAGAACTAACAAACACGGGTGACAGAAATAGATACCCCAAGTTCAGATACTGGAATTTTCAGAAGCATGTTATGTTTATTGTATTTAAAGAAATAAAGGGCAAATGTTTTTCTTTTCTTTACTTTTTTTTTTTTTTTTTTTTTTTGAGACAGTGTTTCACTATTATAACCCAGGCTGGCCTCAAACTTACAGCAATCCTCCTGCCTCAGCCTCTTGAATGGTGGGATTACAGGTGTGTGCCACCATGCTTGGCTTAGGGGAATTTTTTTTTTAACTGACAAGAGACTGCAAACTACAAAAAGTGCCATCGTAGAACTGAAAATCAACCAAATAGAAATTTGAAAATTAGAAATGACAATGACCAAATTTAAGAAATTAATGACTAAATTTATTAGCAGATGAAGAAAAAAACGGCAAGGTTCAATAGCTTGAAAAAAATTTCTACACTGCAACAAGAATAAACAAAAGGATAGAACATTCCAGACCAAGAATAAGAGAAATGGTCCAATCATTTCAAGTACTGTCAAGCATATAAAGTACTAGGAGCTATCATTCACTACTGCTGGACGTGTAAATGGGTACAAACTTTTTGCAAACATTTTGACATATATGATAGATCATGAAAATGTTTATATACAAATTAGCATTGCCTGTTTTTGAGTGATATATAAATATTTAACTAGTATGCAGACATGCATAGCTGAGTTTTAACATTCCATTCATGGGTGTGAACAGTAGGAAAAAATACATATATATGGAAATAGTGATAGCACCATGGTTTGTGATAACCCAAATATGGAAAAAAAAAGAGCATCCTAATGTCTGCCAAGATGGAAAAGATAAATACATTTGATATATTGATATAATAGAATACAAAATAGTTCAAAATTTAAGAGCCTGGAGTGATACATAAGTATGGATAAATTTTTAAAACTATGACTTCAGTGCAAATACCATCCAAAGACAACAATTTAATTTATGTAATCTTCAAAAACTGGTGAAGTTGTGATATTTAAGAATTCAGACCTTCTTTTGGGCACTGTGGTGTATGCCTATCATACCAGCACTCAGGAGCCTGAGACAAGAGAATTACCCCAAGTTCAAGGCCAGCCTGGGCTACATAGTAAGCTCAAAGTGAGGCTGAACTACATAGAAAGACCCTGTCTCAAAAATAAAAAATGAAACAAAACAAAACAACAGCATCAACAAAAAGAACTGACACCTTTATAGAGGAGACATTATAAAGAAAATTAAGGAAGTGATCACCTCTGGGTGGTTAGCTCCAGGATGCTTGGAGGGTAGGAGCAGAAAGACAGTTATTTACTTTTGTTTCTAGGGAGTTATTAATTAATGATTTATAGTTTTGTGTATGTATGTCATATTGAAATATAAAACAAAAAAAGGAAAAAATATGTAACTTGGGACTATGTTGAAGACATGTTAAAGTGTTTGTTTTTATTTGGAAGGGAGAGTTCTTTTGTGTAGCACAAGATAATAAAAAACTAATTTTGAAAAAGTAGAGTGTAGAATACATTGTAGCAGAAGGGAAGATTCCTGTACAACAGCCCTGATGGTAAGAGATTATGGCCTGGGCCTATGTAACATATATTTTCAAAGTCTAAATTCATAGCTTTGAGTCTTTTACTACAAAGACAGAGAGGGAGATTGGAAATTACAAAATCCTGCTGTCGAAATCCATTTTCCAGCAATTAGTTTCAAACAGTAGTAGTAAGACTTGCATCTAAATTGGTGAAGACCTGCCTCCCAATTAAATGAAAACAAATTGCTGAATATGATGGGCTGATCACCCGCATGACAGATTCTCTAAGCCCGAGCCTCATTCAGCAACTGGAATAAACGAAGCTTCACAGAACATCAGTAGTTTATCAGCCTAAGTGCACCAGCGTGAGGATCCAGCCACCTGCTTGTAGAAAAGGGTATTTCAGTGGTTAATAATTTTTATATTAGCAAAGATTTATTCATATCACTTGTAGTGTTATTAGTTAATAGCTTCATAATTCTGAATTTGTATTCAGTCACTTTAAAAATCTCGGGCTAATTGCTTAGCTGATTTACAGCACTGCTTGCAGCTTGCAGATTTTGCAGTTAATTCCGATACTTTAATAATACGTAATATTGTTTGCGAGTGATAGTTTTAAAAACATCTGATAGATTTGATAGGTACAAGCTATTAGCTCTTCTGCCAAGGCTCAATCAAGGGTTGTTTGAAGGGTTTATTATGCACAGTGTTACAGAAGGACAGCAAAGCCAAAACTAGGAATGAATCACTAGAAATTCCTTATAATTCTGCTCACATAGAGCTGAAAGACATTAAAGAGAGAACGAGAATATTTCTTAATGGCTTGTTTAAAAATGTTGTTTCATAACACACACTCTTGGCCAAAGCAAACAAGGGTTGTCTTTATGCATGGTGTGAGCTTGTATTTTGCTTAGAGATGACACATTCCATTTTGATATATGCAGAATTAATGACCACCATTCTCCTTGGAAAAACCTCATTATCTTTTATAGAGCATATACAAGTATTAGAAATTTTTACAAGTTCAAAAAGGCTGGAAATATGGAATATATTATTAAAGCGATAGCTAGACATCAGGATAGGACAACAGACATAAGGAATTGATGTAAAGAAAGAAATAATTCTTGAGTTGTGAAGGATATATCTGAGCTGCATGGGGAAGAGAAAAACAAATCACAGGGATATGTGATAAAAACATTTTACAAAAATTTTTGCTGGGAGCATTTATGGAAGAATAAATGGTTAGGATACATAGTGGCAAACTTTAAAGACAAAAAAACTTCTTTGTTTAGATATTTTTAGCAGACATTAGGTTCGATTTTAAGTGATAGAAGTCAATAAAAATACTTTAGCATCCTAACTTCCTGAACCCACTAGCTGATACATTATTTCTGATTCTTATTGAATGAAAACCACTTTAAATTGAACTGAAAAGTGCAAGGAGCTTCATTTAAAATATAAAATGATTGATTCTAGATATCAGTTTCAAATAATGAAATGATCCCTTTAGTGATTGAGAAGGGAATGGACAAAACTGAAACAAAGTTTTAAATGAGACTAAGAAAGAAAAATAGGACATTTTAAACTGAGAATAAAAGGTTATCCAAGACAGTAGGCAAACACAATAATCTTAATTTCTTAATTCCCACGTACTAATTTTCCCTAGAACACATATAAAAATATGTTTTTAGAGACTAAGAGTTTATGGACCCTGTGATCACTGTATACATGCTGAAAAATAACAGATGCTGAGATGCTTCCTGAATATAAGTGCTGGATAATATTTTTTTGTTTGGTCAATATTTTCATTATGTTGCTGAATTTAATACTGAAGAAATCTTATAAATAGATACCCATACTGAAAAGTCAAATCTATTCCATAAACACTTGTTAAAGGTTTGGTAAAGACTACTTTACAAGTGCAGTTACCTCAAGGAAAACTATCAAAAACATGAGTAGGGAAGGGCTGTAGCAGATGTCAAAAGACTGTAAGATATGTAACTGAAGAAGTTGGAAATATGAGACTTCAAAATGATGGCATTATTCACAAGTTCTAGTTTCTGAATTCATATTCTTGTTAAATATTGTGAATAACAATGATGTTAATAAATGCCAATTAAAATTTATGACAAATGCTAGTTTCACTCTGAACGTAGAAGCATTCAATAAGGGAAAAATGAAGCTCACAATATGTTTGAATGTAGCCCCAAACCATAAAAATGATAAAAAGAAAAAAACATGGAAAAATTAAAAGTATTTTAGGACTAGTGGCATTTCTAGGACAATATTGTTGATAGCAAAATAGCAGAAATTTGGTTATTTATTTGATCATTCAAAAATGTTAATGCCAAATGCACACAGAGAATCCAGCAACAAAAACAAGAAGCAAGCATCTCTATCTTTCTCGATCTACGTTCTAGGAGGAGTGATAGACAATAAACACAGGAAGTGCTGTATACACAATATGTGACACACATGGCATAAATACATGCTATGTGGTAACAAGCAGGAGGCATATGTGCCAAAAAGTTGTGCACTCAGGAAGTAATCTGTAAACAAGACCTTTTTGATAGAGGAAAAAGGACAGAGAAGGTGAGCAAGAGTCTCTCTGATGTGTCTGAGAGACAGAGGAGACAATGTGGTAGCTAGAACTCAGGGTGTTAGGGCTGGAGGGTGGGCTGTGTCTGAGAGGCTATGAGCACCAGCTGGTAGAGCAGCGTGTTCAGGCCACCGTGATGATTTTAGCTGTTACTTCTGCTGCGATGGGAGGCCAATGAGAAGCGAGTCAGCTGGGATGTGAGCAGAGAAGAGGTGTGGTATGACATGTTTTCACAGATTTGCAGACTGCTGATAGTTCCTATTGACAATAGACTGGAAGGGGCAATGGAAGTAGCTAGGAGATCAATAAGTAGTCTTTCTGCAATAAATTAAGGGGAAGCTGCCCGTGACTTGGCAGCGTATGGATCGGTGAGATGTAATCAGACTTAGACGATGAGAGTTGTTGATCTATTGAATTTAGGGTTGTAACACTAACAGAAGGATGAGAAGCTGCTACGATCTGCCTTACTTCCTGGGGCCCCACTGAGTAGGGCACGGTCTGTAAAGAGGACACATTTTTGAGAGGCTCCTTGCATGCTTTCTATTTGGAGTACATATCATGATAAATCCATTAGAAAAACTCTAGCTCTGAGTCAATAGACGAAAGTCCCAAGGTGAATAATGCTCAATACAGAATCAAAGATAATATTTTGTAAAGCCTTGCAGCACTCAATACAAAATTAATACATATTCAGAGTTAGTAAAAGGAAGCAGGAAAACATGTATCTTTCAAATTCTATGCACAATTGTGTGTCATCATCATTGAAAAGTGAAATAATGTTTATTAGAAGAAATAACAACCACTAAAATATCATAACTTTGAAGCTTAAATTTTAAAAGGACAAAGTTCAATAGCAAACCAGAGGGTGTATTATTTATTTTTGTTGTATGACTACCTTTTTGTGAAATAGAAATTAGAATAAGAAATATTTTATTTTATTGTTTTCTGATGGGCAAAGGGTGTTAATGTTTTCAAGCAGCACATGAAGTGCATACTTGCGTAAGTCAATTACATTTGGAAAAGATTTGTAGAAAACAAATTCATAGTACGGAAACAGATGCCTCCATTTTGGTTTTTATTATTTCACTTGGTAATTTTATATCTAAGGAAATAAGCATCAATAAGTACAGGTATATACTGAAAAGACTGTAGATTACAAGGCTTCTAGGGGAATGTTGAAAACAGTCTAAATACCCAACAAGTAGAGACTGACTTTTATCCATACAATGTACTGTCACACAGCCATTGAGTTGTCACTCTAGGGATCTCAGTGCCCTCCCATAGTTACCTGCTCAGATGGGCTGCAGATCATTTTTTTTAAGATCAAGAATTTTTAAAGTTTGGAATATGTCCATTTGCCTTATAGACAGATTCAAAATATCTATAAAAGCATTCTGTTCTTTCATTTTTACTCACTATAATTGAATGAATGAGAAACAAAATATGTCAAATTGCATTTAGAGTTCTGGCAATTATATACAAGTCTGGATAAATCCATGGATGTTTGAAACATCTCTGATAGCTAGAAGCTGCAAAACTATCATCACATCTCTTATACAAAAGTATTAACAGTAAAAATTCATATGCATGTTGAAATAGGCAGAAAATATATAAAACTATCCACGATTTGTATGTCTATAATTTGAAAAATAGTATTATTATTTTTTTTTTCTTTTTTGCGGCACTGGGGATCAAACTCACAACTTCGTGCCTGCCAGTCAGGCGCTTAAGCCATTGAGCCAAACTCCTGGCCCTAGTTTTTTGAGGCAGGGTCACACTATGCATTTTGAGGTAGGGTCACACTATGTAACTATTATTATGAATAATACCAGAAAATGTCCATACATGTCACACATTTTAAAAATGCTTTTTGTTTTTTAGAGTCAACAGTTCTACAACTCTAAGGTTATATAATTATCTCCATTTTTAATAGATAAAAACTTAGCTAGTAAGTGAGGCATTGAAATATTAATAACTTTTTTAGGGAGCGATTATGGATGATTTTGTTGTTAAATTTTATTTATGACATTGTCTAAATTTTTGTCATTGAATGTAAAATACTATTTTAAAAAAATACTGTGGATGAATAAGTCTGAAGTATCAGAGAGAAGTCGGGGATGGAAAAACAAATGTGTTCACAATGTTCAAGGAAGTAAATGAACTTGTCCTGGGGTGAAGCATAGGAAGAGCCAGGGATAGAGCTCTGAAAGAAGAGAATTCAATAAAGGAGGCAAAAAAGAGGCCAGAAGAGAATCAGGGAAGAGACACAGGCAAGGACAGAGTTTCCAGGAGAAAGTTGCTGGTGAGCCCCAATGCAGATGAGCTGTCCAGGGAGCCAAGGCCTGCAAGCATCCATTCCACGTGTCAAGTAGGAGATCGTGAAGACATCTGCAGTGCAGGTTTTTTCAAATAAGAGAAAAGACAAGCCAAAAATCAGTGTTTTGAGGATAAAAATTAATGACAAGAGATACAGAACTGAAGAGTTTAAGATGTGCAGGAGAAAAGAAATAGTAAAGGAGATTCAGGGTCAAAGAGTGATTTTAATGTTGAATGTGTTTCCACGATAAAGGATGAAGCAAACAAACAAACAACAACCCAAACCCTTCCTTTGTGTATCTCAACATCCTTATCACTTTACATTCTTCACCTCATTTAGTTCCTAGAATTCACTGGCATTGCTGGTCAGGTTACAAATGAAAGAAGTTAAAGAGTACAGTACACAAATAACATGCTTACAGTTACAAAGCTAGTGAGAAAGATTGGAATTGACATCTAGTACTGTCTGGTGCTAAAGCCTATATTCATAAAATTTATCAGCATGAAAGATAAACCCTATTTAGCAAAGGGAACAGAAACTACATGGTTATGAGAGAGAGGAGGAATCTGAACTCACCTTTAGGGCAAGGAGATATCTAAATCCCTCAGTCCTTTTCTCTCTTCTTCTCTCCTTCCCAACTCTAGACCTCAAAATTCCTTTTAATACCTAAAATACAGCTATTTACACTCTCTTCTTCTTTCTCCAGGCCGCACTGAAACGTCAGTCAATAGCCTGGGTACAGACATTACCTTAAAGTGAAAACATTTGAAGTTCTATCTGAATTTCCCTTATATGACTAAAGCAGACCCTCCTGATAACACAGATGGTGTAAGCCTTCCTCTAAGAGTTTTCTACTAATTCCAGCAAGGAGACAAACTACCCACTGATGGTCTAGCCACACTGCTCCCTTTTTATTAAATTGCAATACAAATCTTTATTTTGCAACTTAGTCACTTAGTGGTATTCATTTGCTTTTGTAAATAAACCTTATCTTTTAAACTACTGCAGTCAATGCACAGACCCCCAAATATTCCAACCCAAGTGGATAGAGGGAAAGAGAAAAGTTTTCTTCTCGGTAATACCCAGTCATTTTTCTGAACAAAGATAGTCTTTTCCCCAAAAGGAGATCTGAAAACAAAAAGATACATAATAATTTCACTAGCCCCACTCTTTATGGAAACTACTCTCACTATTTCTGTCACTGGTCTAGCAGAACTAAGGCCCTAAGAACAAGGTGATGGTTTTCTATTTCTAGTGAGCTGAATGTTTTCTGAAGAATGTACTTTTTCTTTTGATTCTATTATGAAGCACAGTGGGAAACTTAAAAGAAAAGATCTCCTGCATTGAGGGCAGAAACAGAAGAATGGAAAGCAGAAAGGTGCTGATATTTAAAAGCTAGAAACAAATCTGTGGGGATTTACCCCCCAAAAAGTGGAAAAACCTGATCTTAAAGTTATAGCAGCAATATTCTATATTTCACAAAATGAAGACATGTAAAGCAATATTACTAAAAGTGCTACTAAATGAGTGGTAAGGTGCATAAAAATGATCTCTGCACCAGCTCTTACCAGAGGAATGTGGACATAGACTATAGCATTGAATTAATTATGTGAACCATATTAAGAAATTAGGAGATTCTTATAATTTGCTGGGACAAATAAAGATATATGGATTTTTCCACTGCTATATTTTATTGCATAATAAAATGTAACACTTACCCCTCAACCAGTCCTAATATCCCATCTATGAGTGCTTCACTGAATGAAGATGTAACTTGTGTGTGATTTTTTCTTAAAAATTGAGTACTTTGCTATCTATTCTAGCTATCCTCTGAAGATTCCTTAGAAATTTCCCAAAATATAATATCATATGTATTGAAATATGTTCATGGAACTGGATGACTAAGGTCATTCTCAAAAATTTTGAAAGAACTCACAAAACAAAGAGATATTTTTCAAACCCTTTGTTCCTGACAGGTGATCAGTCATTTTTTTTTTTTATTTTCCTTGACTTTTATAAAAGTAAATGACCTTGCTTTCAAATGCTAATTGGTTGCTTCTTCATTCCCCCATGGATTTAAGACCATTCAGACTCAATACTTCATTTTCTGGAGTGCTTTATTGACCATAGTCTTGGAGATTACATTTGGCTTGGAACAAAATAGCAGGTTGTTATATATAATTAAACTGCAGAATACAATACATAAGAATCTATAGGGAAATTTTTTTCACCTGAATGTTTCATTTTCTTGACTCAGAAATTAGGCAGAAAGCAATGTTTTAGAATAGAAGAAAAGAAAAAAATGCTCTTCAAAATTACAGTATATCTGCTGATGCTCCTCATGATCGCCTAGTGAATCTGAAATTTCTCAATAGAAGATTTTAAACATGCAAGAATCACATTTCAGTTCAAGCGTGATAGACTTTTTGTTCCAGGTTACAGTAACTGCTAGGCAATTTACATGAGGATGCTGAGAGACAGCAGATTAAAACCTAAACCTTTTCGTATTTTCGCTGATCACTAAAACACCCAAGGGGCATATTGTGAAAAAGTATACATTTGCCTTCCTTTTCTTGACCAATTTTTCCATTTCTAGGGCCTTCTTGCCGTCTGGTGGTTCTCCCCTTGACTGCCTCCAACCTTCCCAGAGCGTGCTGTATTTTAACCACAGAAGCTGACAGATGACTAAACTAGTCCCAGATTGGATGCTTCCTGGAGGCATGTCTTCTCAGTTCAGACCCCCCAAGGGTGCCATTTAGTGTGATGCACAGTGATTTCAGAAATGGGCTCCATTGGTTGAAACCTGTTACTATGCCTTTGAAAGAACCCTAGTCCTACCTGGGGAGTAGCTTTCTCATTGCTACGGCTGCCCTCCAAGACTGTGGTCTGGAGAGGGACTAGAAAAGAATGCAAGATTTTGTGACAATTTTTTCCTCTTTGCAAACTGAAACCCACTTATCACAGTATAATTTTAAGGTTGTTTCCCCCTTATGATTGGAAAGATTTGTAAAATGTAAATGCAAAGCTAAAAGGCTCTGGGGAAACCTGCTCTGTATCCAGAACCTGTGGACTCTCTAACATCTGCTAAGTAGAACTTTGTGATTATGGAGAGAGATGGGATGTTGCATGTCTAGAGCTGAAATGATCTTGGACTGTCTTATGCCCTTTAGAAAAATATCCATTTTTCTTTTAACCTTTCCATCTGACCTATTAGGTAAGCATTTCAGAATTTGTTGTTAAACTAAAGAGATGTCTAGCATTCACTAATCTTAAAATTAAAAATATTATAAGGCAGGAACTGAAGCCTGCAGGAAGGGTATGTCTACTTTTCTGTAACCAGCCTACCTGAGGCTCCAGCAATGCATTTGTGAAATGGATTGATTTGTGAATTTCTTTATTCTTAGACTACCAAAGGTCATATAGACACTTCCCCCTGGGAGCGTATCATTGGGGTAACTTGAATCTTTGATTTCAGTCACTTTCTTTTGGCTCAGAATAAAAACTATGTCTTGTAAAGCAGAATTGTTACTTTATACTGACACAAACAAGGAAACCTTTCTTTGCCTTTCTTTTTCTTTTGCATTCGTTTATGTGCTCAATGGTAATTTATGTCAGCTATAAAACATCAACAGCAACATGTGTTGGGGCTTGGGAATGGCAGATGAACATGGGACTTCCTGGAAGAAAAAAAAAGAACCTGTACTTTTTGAGAAGTTAGGGCAACACTTAAAACTTGAAATAGTAAGGTGTGTGGCAGTGTCCTCATTGTGCTCATCTGATATCTATTGATTACTACAAATGCAAAGATCATGAGACTTTTCATACATTCTTAGTAAGTTTTAGTACGACAGGCTCCACCCTCCACACCACCTAACCCCGTCAAATGACACTTTTCTCAACAGGCTCCACCTCACAACTGAGCGCTAGAAATCAAGTGTGCTTCCTGTAACACAGCGCCCAGCCCTGTGGAATTTCTCTTCATGCAAGAATGGCCTACTACTCAGCCAAGACTCAAGAAGACTTCTATGGCAATTTCTGAAATTGTTTTCCTACATGAATTGTGAGCTCAGAAAATAGTAATGCAAAATATGGCTCTTTGGCATGCTGAGTACTTGGAAAAAAGGATAACTAAAGTCTTTTTGACCTCCTCCCTATGATCCCATTTTCTGGATTCCTCTTTCCCTTCAAAGAACAGGGAGGGTCTTTTTCCATAGTTTCCTTATAGGATGATGGCAGAGAATAAATGCAATGGTCACAGACTCTTTCCCTGATATCTCTCTGGCAGGGAAGATTAATTTATGTCACTGAAACGGAACTGAAAGTCACCCACTTAGAAAGACTGGTACAGCCTGCCAGCTTCCTCCTGAGGCTGCTGTCTGAGAGGCTGTATCAGCATGTCACCATGCTGTGGTTCCTCCCTCAACATCCTATAAACTTTGCCACCTCTCTCTACAATTCCAAACACTTACATGTTTTTTAGTAGCTCAGACTGCTATTTAAACTTCAACCATCTGGCCCTTATTTGAGTGTCGTATGACTCCAAGGTGCATGCACTTAATACATTTTCATGCTTTTTCCTCAATAATTGTTCTGTTGTGTGTTTATTTCATAGAAATATTGAACCTCCAGGAGAAAATTTTTTTCCTTTGATCTTTCAATAACTTCCCTTTCTGGACTATATCTCCAAGCCTATTACCCACCTCAGTGTTCTCACACTTGATCTCTATTTCCTCAGTTCAGAAAGGTTGACAAGCCCCACTGTGGATCAACCTCTCTGGGCCTTCACTGTAAAAATTTCCAGCAACCAGAAAGCTGAGGTCATTATTGGAATGATGTAGTCATTTTTATCCTTATAAGAATCAAAGTCCATTGCTGTCTGTTGACCAGTTTCTCAACACATTTTACAATATTTTGTTCTGTTTTATAGTTTATTGTAGGAATTTGCACCAGTCATTCTTATGCCATCATTGATGGGAGCAGATTAAACAAACAAAATTCAGTGCTTATTTTTACCACATGTGTAACGTGAAGAAACTATCTAATAGCTGTATGTCTCAATGATACCAGAAAAATGCAAAAATAACCTTGAAAGATCTAGTAAAAATTAGAGATATTAAAACACCAAGAACAAGGTTTATTAGTGAGTTATTTGACAATGTTATCTGTAAGTTTTAAGTGATTTCCTTTTTACATTCCTTCATAACTCTAAAAGTTAAATCAAATTCAGCAGTACCTCTCCAGTTTTTAAAATTTATAGTCATGTTTCTTTCTGAGGAATTTTATATAGAGCTAGTTTTGTGGTTTTGTGACTATACTGAAACCCCTGTCTTGTCAAAGGTAATAGAAAACTTCACAGTCACCTTAATATTTGCTTTTTTTTTCAAATGCAAAGGCACATTGTGTTTCTGAAAGTAAGGTATAGCATAGTTCACATGACTGACTAATATTGCAAGAAGACATGAAATTGACTGTTTTTACATCTTTGAATTTGTAAATGACTCTGTAAATCTCTTTCTGAACTTCTAAAGATAAAGTGGCAAACCTATTTTTCAGAAATAAATTATATATTTCTGAAATATTTGTTCATTCTTTTTGTACAAGAATTCAGGTTTCAGCATCCAAGAGGAAAAAAGTAGGATCATGCACAGTTACTGTATGTGCAATAACGATAGTAGCAGATGTCTGCGTGACGGTTACCTTCTTAAGAATCGGTGTGATGTAAAAGAATAGGAAATTCTCGAACCATTGTCATGCATCAGTTCTCCTGATGATTTTATTCAGTCAGCATTGAAGTGAATACATATCTCAGTGTTGCTATAAATGGCAAAGTTTGCATAGACCATTTTTCTCAAGTGCCTGTTTATAAAAATCACTTTTTCCCATTGTCTCTCACATAAGACGGATACAATCAGCAGAAGAGACAGAATAAAATATGGATACACTATCGATCCATGCCTGCTGATTATACTCCTTCAGGAATAAAAACAAATACCAGTTTACCTAGCTTTGAGGCTATGTCAGAGTTGTAACAGTTTATCAACTTTAACCAGTTGATAAACATTATCTACATTATACAATGCTACCTTCATAGCACAGGCAAATTTCTTATTGAATCATTTCTAAAAGGGCTCTTTAAACAGGAGTATTTTACACACCGCCTGCTGAAATTTCATGTATTTCAATTACTTCAAATGATATTCCAATTTACTTTAGGATATTTTGATTCTTTGCAAGAATATCATGGCTTTATGATTTCACAGGATATTCTTTCTTTTTATCAATGCCTTAAAAATCCCCGCTCATCTCAAACTAATTTAAGTGTCATCCTTGAAGCCTGACCCACTGACAAACACAAGATACAGATGCTTCTTTTATTTTGTCCCCTATTTTATTATATATCTCAGATATGTACAATTGTAGAACATTATTACACCAAAAGAAATTCTTCTTTCATTAGCATCATTTTCCAATTATTTGATGTCCTCCAGTACTAGGCAATAACTAATCTACTTTATACACCTATTGGTCTGTCCATACTGCACATTTCTTATAAGCAGAGTATAATGTGTAGCTAATTGTGACTGTTTTTTTCTACTGAGCATATTTTAAAGGTTCATCCATATTATCAGTGCGTAATTTCATTTTACTGCCAAAAATCCCACTGTAGGGTATATTGTTTTTTACATATCTGCTTATTTTGCCTGATAGACACTTGGGATGTTTTCATTTGAGGGAACAATGTTGTAATGAATATTTATGTTGAAGTTTTTGTATGGAAATAGATTTACATTTTTTCTTAAGACTATGTTTCCAGTGGAACTGCTGGATCACACAGTAACTTTATGCTTAATGTTTGAGAAACTGAAGACTCTTTCTGAAGACAGCTATACCATTTTACATTCCCACCAGCAGCACCCAAGGGTTCTTATTTCTTAATGCCCATATGAGCATTTAATGCTGCTTTTGGTAATAGGCATCCTAGTGGGTTTGAAGTGATAGCTCACTGTAATTTGAGTTTGCATTTCCATGATGGAAAATGATGTTGACTGTGTTTTAATATGAGCAGTGATCATTTGTCTGTCTTCTCTGGAGAGCTGTCTAGATAATCTGACAATTTTTAATTGGTTTCTTCTACTTTTTTGCATTGAAATGCAATTATTCTTTAAATATACGAAATACTAGCCCCTTGTCAGATATATTTGCAAATATTTTCAAAAGCCACAACTTTTGCTATTGCTGTTTTATTTGTTTTGGAAGCTTTGCTAATTTTACTGGGGATCAGGTGGCTAGAACTCCACTCCCTGTCTCCTCAGAAGTGACACTGCTCCCCAAATCATGTTCTTGGTCACAATGCTATACTGTGGGCTTGCACTGTAGTATTATTACAGAGTTTCTTTTTATCATGTTACATGGTGAATTTCAATTTGTTTTCTATATCATCTGCTGGAAATTCTTCCAAAGGAGCCCACCTCAGATGTTGGCATGGGGGCTACCTGCACTCACAGTCAACTCTCTTCCCATCTCCTTGCTGGGAGGACTTGCCCAGTGATGCCTCTCATCCAAATGAAACATCCACCTCCTAATGGTGACTCCAGGGTCAAGAGGTCCAAATATGAGCCCTCAGGAGTCCTTAAACCTTCAGGAGGAGGATGAAAGTGCTGAAGGTCCCCAAGTAGCAAAAACAAAACAAAACAAAAAATGAGGTCAAGGGCATTATATGGTGATTAGTAGTAGCACTTTTAAAGAAATATTAAAATATGGAGCCTAATTAAACTTTCCTGGAGCTAGTTTGTCACACAGTTCATCAGTTATATAACTGATGTTCAAACTAGTTGAAATTTTGAAGACCATATTTTGGATGATTTATTTGGTAGGCATTTTTGCTTATTTTTCTTCTAGGAAGCACCAAATTCAGTGGTGGCACAGTCAATGTGGTCCTTTCTAGCAGATTTTCAAATTGAGGTAACAATGGCAAAGCTGAGAGCATATGATCCTTCAGTTAATATGTGTGTTTAGGGTCCTCCAGATGATTTCCCACAAAAAATTTGGAATTTGATGACAATGATTAGTTATACTTTCATGATCACTCATACTGCTTTTTCTTTTCTTTAGTTCAATTCCTCATCACAGTGGTACTGCAGAGATAATAACACCCTATATTTAGAAATGCTGTGCTTTTTGCTATCTGATTTCATATTGTTTTATCTATTTAATCTCATAATAATCTTGACTGGTCAGTTTTATTATTCCTCTTTTATAGATAGAAAATTGATGCTCTGAATAGCTTCTTGGTTTCCATGAATTTAAGATATATTATGCATAAAAACTAGGAGTTTATTCATATGTTTTGTCTACAAATTCAGTGCTCTTTACAATATATTCTAAATGCTATTTAGTGTGAATATGCTGAGAAGAGATAAAGTGGAGAAAAAGCAATTAAGTAGGGTAATGTACTTTGAATAAAACACTCACATATTGCTTATTCTTTTGTTAAAAGGTATATTCCAAGGAAACTACATTACTTGACTTTGCACTGATATCTATCTATCTATCTAATTATCTATCTCTCTATAGTAAACCTACCCTTAATGCTTTCTTATCACTACATATGTTGAAAATCTGGTATGTATATGTCAGTTATGAAGCACCACAAAATTAAAAAAAAAAAAGAAAGCATGAGTTTCCTTTTTACCTCCATGTACTATAAGCAGGTTAAATCCTTAAAATTTCTGAAGTGGTATAGTCCAAGAGAAGAAAAAGTTCCTTCTATTTGAATCACTGTTTCCTAAGAGGATCACAAGCCTGCATAACTCTATTTTCTCCCTTTATTTATTACACTGATTTTGCATAAATCAGTGCTTTCCCAAAATTATATGAAGTGATTTTATATAAAGTGTTAGGCCGTTTGGAAATGAAAACATTGTGTAACAAGAAGGCAAACAATGCCTCTTGAACCAAATAAATTAATAAATGATTCTGTATCATTTCTTGTTTTGATATTTCTTGCCAAATGGGGGATTGTCATTTCATAATGCTAGTGTTTCTTGATATATTGAATTAAAAGTTTGCATTTTTCATCACAAAGTTTCATATCTAGACACATCATGAGTGAGTTATATCATTTCCTTGTATTAACTATGCTGAAACATTCAGCAGCCCTGATTCTTTTGAAAATAGGAAATAATCATTAATACTCTTTATATTTATTTCTGAGACTTATACAATTTTAAATGGCAGGTTAAAACTATAGAGCTTATAAAACAACAGTTGGTTAAAAGCATATATTACTAATTTTAGACTTTAATAATATAATGTGGATTTCATTGTGTGAAAACCATTTTGTTTCCCAATTCTTCTCTCCAACTTCCACTCTTCCAGTGTTTTTTCCCCTGCTGGGAGACATCTAGGACATACAGAAAGGTCGTTCACATTTGAGAGCTACTGTGCAAGTGCTTCTCCCTCAGGGAAAGGTTTTCTGAGCTCCTCAGTCGAGCTACTAGTTAGTGCTGGCAGATGAATGTTGTCAGTTTCCCCCACCAGATCCTGTTCTATGACAGTAGCAAACATGCCTATTTTGTTTGCCTCTGCGTCCCTCGCCCCTAGCAAATGCCTCATCTCAAGAAGATACTGAATAAATAACACTGCACTGAATGTACTAATGAATGGATGGGAGTCTAAGGAGCTCCTATGTCAACCCCAAATGGAAAGGAGGATTTCAGTTGGAATATGATAAGACCTAGTGATCTGAGGAGACTGAGAGGGAGGCAAATATCTACACCTAGCTCCCTCAGTGATGAGTGAAGGGAGAGGATCTGAGAAGAGTAGATATTTCAGAAAGCTACAAACACTGAAGGAAGCTGAGGGGTTTTTGTTTGTTTGTTTGTTTGTTTGTTTGTTTTTATTCCCAGTGCTTGGGCTTTGAGTGAGGAGAAATGAACCAAGCTAAGATGTTTTTGAAGTTTTGGGAAGCCTGAGAAAACAGGCTGCTCTCTAGAAGGGAGCAGTGGGAAGTATGTGGCTTATAGTACTTGCTCAAAAAATAAATGAAACAGTTAAAAAAAATGGCCCCCCAAATCGCACCTGAATTTACTTCTTACTCCATCAAGGTATATTAAAAAGAACATAATTCAGAAGTCAAAGACCATGCTGAAATAAAGAATATCTATCACTGAAGGATACCTTTGCCATTTCTCTTGGAAATTTGGACTTTGCAGATGAAAATCAAAGAATTGGGCTGGGGGTTAGCTCAGCGGCACAAGTGCCTGCCTGGTAGGTAGGTGTGACAAAATAAAATAAAATAAAATAAAATGAAATAAAATAAAATAAAATAAAAGTCACGAATACTGATACCACATACTTTGGCAGACTTATGCCTCACTCTTTCTTGGTTTTGTGATTACATGTTATTGTAGTTTGGATACAGGACATCTTCCCAAAGCTCAAGTGTTGAGGGCTTGGTTTCTGCTATTGGAGGTATCTGTAGGGTGTGGAAGCTGTAGGAAGTAGAGTAGGGTTGGAGGAAGTAGGTCCACAGGATGGTCCTCAGATCCTAGCTCTCTCTGCGTCCTGCGTGCTCCGGGGCGAGCAGCATCTCTACCCCATGCCTTCCTGCCCTGCTGTTTCTGCCTCCACTCTGACCTGAAAGCAACAGAACCACAGGCTATGCATTGAAACCTCTAAAATCGCCAGCCAAGTAAATGTCTCCTCCTTTTAGCTATTAACTTTGTCTCAGCAAAACAAAACTAACACACACAGATTTTTTTCATTATTCTCTTCCATTATCCTTCACATACATTCATAAACACATACCCCACTTCATATTAACAAGATTTTCTAAATGGTTCATTCAATAAAAATATTTACCAAACCACTTCTGTGTTCCATGCATTATAAACAAAAACCAACTGTTTGTCTTTGTAAGTTGCTTAGATTTATGGGGCAGGCCAATACTAATGAAATCATTAATTAAAAATATATAGAGAAAGAGATCTACAAATGAGTCTGAGTAAAAAGAACATAGTGAAATAGGTAATAAAATTGTCTCCTGGATTCATGAAGCCAGGAGAATGTCACTAATCAAACTGGATTATAAAAAGGCTCTGACATCTGTCTTATACTCTCTTGAGTCCTCTCATTCTCTGTATATGTCACATCTATATTGCATTATTTATTATTTACCATCTTATTTATCTTTGCCTCTCGGGAGTTGAAGGAGAACTTAACTGATAACATATGCTCAGCAAATAATTCTCAAGTAAAGGCAAATAGTTTAGGATATATAGTGTAATGTTTTTACCTCTTTCAGACTTCAGGTAATACATGTGAATTTTCACAGGGAAATAAGGCCTACTGAAAACAATTTCAAGAAGTGAGACTAACAATGGAGAATTAAAAAAATAAAGAAATTACTCAGAAAATAACTCAGAAAACTGTCTACTATAGTCAGGATGGTAATACTTAATATGAAAAGTCCATTAGAGAAACAGGTCATACTCTTGAAACATAGTTTGGCTCTTCTGTGTGATATTAAAGATCTGCCTTTTTGTGTATTTCCTACTCTTACCCTTCTATGACTATGACAAATTTTTACTTTGAATACATTTTTTAATTTACATTATTGTCCTATTTTTTCAATTGGCTCACTTTCTACTGCTATTTCTTTTGTTTAGAAGATACTATTTGTTTCAAAGATATTCCTTTTCTATGTAGAGTATCATTTCATCCATAAATAATGATAATTTAACTTCTCCTTTCCTAATATACTAAACAGGAGTGGTCATAGTGGACATCCTTGTCTTGCTCCTGATTTTACAGTGAATGCTTTCTCTTTTGGGCCATTTAGTAAGATGTTGGCTGTTGGTTTGTCATAGATGGCTTTTATCAGATTAAGATAAAGATCATTTATTCTAATTTTCTGTAGGAATTTTATCATGAATGGGTATTGGACTTCATCAAAGGCTTTTTCTGCATCTATCGGGATGATCATATAATTTTTGTCTTTGGCTCTGTTGATAAAATATATTACATTTATTGATTTGCGTATGTTGAACCATCCCTGCATCCCTGGGATGAATCCCACTTGGCAGTAGTGTACAATCTTTTTGATGATTTGCTGCATTCTGTTTGCCAGTATCTTATTAAGGGTTTTTGCATCTATGTTCACTAGGGAGATCGGCCTGCAGTACTTTTTTTTTTGGTCAGGTCTTCCTCTGGTTTTGGTATCAAGGTAATACTTGCTTCCAGGAATGACTTTGGAGGTATTGATTCCCTTTCAATTTCATTAAACAGTTTGAGAAGTAGCAGCACTAGATCTTCTTTAAAAGTCTTAGAGGATTCAGCAGTGAATCCAACAGGACCTGGAATTTTCTTTGTTGGTAAGTTTTTAATTACACTGTCAATTTCAGTTACTAATATTGGGTTATAGAATTTTTATATCTTCTCAATTCAACTTCAGCAATTTACATGTATCTAGGAATCTGTTCATTTCTTCTGTGTTTTCTACCTTGTTAGACTAAAGATTCTCAAAGTAGGTATTGATAATCTTCTGGATTTCCACAGGATCCATTGTAATTTCACTGTTTTTGTTCCTAATTGCAAGAATTACTCTTTCTTTCTTTCTTTCTTTCTTTCTTTCTTTCTTTCTTTCTTTCTTTCTTTCTTCCTTTCTTTCTTTCTTTCTTTCTTTCTTTCTTTCTTTCTTTTTTCTTTCTTTCTTTTTTCTTTTTTGATAAGGTTATCTAACAACAAACTCCAGTTCATTGTTTTCTTAGCCTCAGCTGCATTATTTTTTGGTCTGATATTTCATCTTCACTTTTTCTTGTTTTTCTAAAAGTTTGAGGTTCAACACTATGTTGTTTATTTGAGCTCATTCTGCTTTCCTGTTATGAGAATTCACTGCTATAAATTTCCCCCTCAGGATGGCTTTCACCATGTCCCATAAGTTCTGGTATGCTGTATTGTCAATAACATTTAATTGTAGATACTATTTAAATTCTTCACTAATTTCATTTGTGACCCATTGGTTCTTCAGTAGGGTGTTATTTAATTTCTGTGTTTTGGTGGTTTCTTTTCCCATTAATTTCCAATTTCATTGCACTATGATCTGATAATATCCATGAAGATAATTTCAGTTCCTTAGCATTTACTTAAGCATGTACAGGAACTTGTATACAAAGGGTTTCCCCTTAGCAGAGTGAATTTACCTTGTGGTGGGAAAATTTAAGAGGGATAGGTGATGAAACAGAAAGCAAAATGAGGAAAAATATAGTAGAAGCAAGGCTAGATGAAAAAGGATGATCATCCAGACTTTGGGAAATTGGAGAAGGGGGCAGGTGAGAGACAATGAGGGAAAAAGTAAAAGATTATCCAGTCATCCCAGAAAGACTAAAGAGAATGTTCTTATATGTAAATATCACAAAATCAAGCGAGATAGTTGGAAAAGAAGACAAATAGATCAGAGTAAGAATAAAAGTAAAGACGAACAAACTGAAACAAAACCCTGTTTGCCTCTGTGTCTCTCCCAGTTGCTGTGGTGCCCTCAGGTACAGAGGGCCTGAGGCTGCTCCCAGTGTTCAGGTGGCTCCTGGTCAGCCCAGCCTTCTCTGTTCCACTTCTACTTGCTCATGTCTCTCTTCTCATGCTGGTGGTTGCTAGGTGGGGTGGGGTGGGGTGGGCTGTCTCTCTGCTTCTGCCGTCACCAGAGACAGCTGGTCCCACTTTGATCTCCACTGCTGCGGAGGTGGTGCCAACCTCACCAGTCGCAGGGTGTGAGGGGTCGTGTTGTTCCACTCATTATCTTTGCCATTGCCGCCACTGTCCAGGGTAACTGTGCCACTCTGGTCCCTAGCTTTGCTGGCTCACTGCTTTCCGCCTCAGTCTTGGGGAAAGGTCAAGGCTGCTACTTCAATCTCCTCTCCCACAGAGGGAATGCCATGGCTGTTTAAACCTCATTCATCTGCATCCCTCTCACTGTCACAGGGCAGGAAGGACCCTCATTGTTCTTAGGGGTCCAATTAGTTAAGGTGCAGACCAAAAAAGTAAAGCTGACGGCCTGTTGCGGAGGGAGCAGTGCAGGTGATATTTGCTACTAGGCTGCTGTGTGCTCTATGTAGAGGAAAGCACAAGAAGCAAGGGACCCTGTGTCTGAAATCTATCCTATTTAGCTTGAGTTAGCCATACTTTTGTAGCACATTCAGTTCTTGGAGACTTCACAGTATGGCGAAACTTGCTCAGCAAATAGGTGACATGCCTCTGGCCACCCTGTGGGTTGGATTGCTGTTTTGTAAAATCCTATGACTACATTGTGTTTGATATACAAGTCTCTTGTTTCAGACTGATTGGGGCATTAGGATTCATGTCTCTCCCTTTCCTCCTATTTACCTGTGTTTTTAGTTGATCTTCTCTGGGTAGCTCCAATGTGGCTCTTCTTCTACTTAGCCATGTTGAAGCTCCCCAAGATATTCCTTCTCTTAGGAAAGTTGTTTGTCTGATGTTTTGGATCTAACTTTCCAGGAATGTTCACTGACTTAATTTTGTAAATATATTGCATGTTATTTAACCTGACATGCTTGCTGTTGTATAATGCACAACTGTTTGAACGTCACTAGTACAGGTTAAAATGCTGTGACTGGAGAGAATGGGAAGAGATGGAAAGGTGGGGTGACCCAGATCGGATTATTTTCTAGTCCCATTGTTTGCACCATCTGTTTGGACAATGATCTTCTTCCCCCATTCTATTCCTGTACTGAAGTTTACAGATGTAATGAGTGGTCTTTATTCCTTGCTTCTGTTACCAGGTCAGGGAATGTTTCTCCCTCCTGGCATTCCAGCAGTCTCTGTGAAACTCAAGGCTTACTGTACACATAGGCGTTGGTGTTTCTACACCCTTTTTTTGATTCCCTTAGCCATATTTATTTATTATTTTTGTTAATAATTCCTTTATTTAATTCTCTTCAATGAATGTTTTTACTATACCAGTTATTTGCCTCTAGATTCACAAACCATATAGTGCTGAATTATTTGATGTAGGGCATATAGTAAATTATTTCTCTCCAGTCAAGGAGATATCCTTAAATTCAATGATAAGGGTGGAGATTTCAAAATCTAGGTAAGGAATATCAATTGTGTTAACACACAGGCAATTAATATTATAAATATCTTAAGTAAAATAGGAGTGGGCAGAATTGAGGCTAGGTTTCAGTTGCAATATGATGAATATTAAGGATCTTCTCCAGGGCATTTACACAAGGGCCATTCTTTTTCTCTCTTTTGGATAATGTTCAAAATAAGTTCTTAGAAAACAATAAGGTGGCATTTAGGTAGATCAAGTTAAGTATGGAAGAAATCCTAGTTCCAGGGTAGTAGGGCACATCATTAAGATTTTGGAGTTATGGGATGGGTTGAGGGGAGCACAATTCCCAGTTTTACATGGAGGAAGCATGCAAGAGCATATACCTGATATCTAAACCTGGAATGTTACTTGTACAAAATAAATAAAGTCAGTACTGAGTCCTGTTTTAGAAGATTCGGGAAGCATGCAAAATTGTTAAACACAATGGCTGAGTATTGTGGGAATGTAACACATGTAAATAATTGCACTCAACTTGGCACCCAACTGATACATCCATCGCAAAAATACTTGGGATAAGACAGACTGTTCACCTAACTGCACTCATAACCCATATGCAGGACCTGTGCAGGGCAGAGCTTGCAGGAAACAGACCATTGTGAGTCATGAAGGTGGATCTGGGCTAGACAAGTGTTAATACTATGTGAAATACTACCATTCTGTGAACAAAATGGCAATCAATTTATTCAGCCTGGAAATGAATTGAAAACAACTGGTCCCATGGAGATTTTTTCAGTCACGCCCACTTTTACCTTATTCAGAGTTAAACATTGCCAATTCTGAAAAAACAACAACAACAACAACAAAAAATAACCTTTCATATACACCAGTTCTCAAGCTCATCATAACAGGAGTGGAGAAAGTATAATGCATCACTTAGTGAAGGATTTAAGTGATTTGAAGTTGAGACTTTCTGGATTTCAATTCCAACTCTGCTCTTCCTATCACTATGACTTTCCGCATTTTTTTTTTTTTTTTTTTTTTTTTGAGCTCTAAGTACCTTGGTTTCCTCACTTACACTATAGGGACCAGAAAAGTCTATTTCTTGGGAATGCTGTGATAAATGAATAAAATGAGTAAGACACTGAACACAAAGACTTTGTAGAATAGCTGACACATAGTATTTAATAAACCTTAGTTGCTTTATTGTATGTGAAGTTTCCTAACAAGATTCTATGAACACCCTAAGAATAGATTTGTGTATTATTTATCTTCTATCTATCACCAAGTTTATCTTACAATAAGTGCTAAATAAATATTTGCTTAACAACTGAGTAGGGTTAATTTGTTTTACAAATTTGTTTTCTTATTTCGAAGGAAAACAAAGCATGTATGCTGCCTACTCATTGCTGCTGTCACTGAAGTTTCCATGATAATCACTAGAAAGAGGACAGCAGTTCACTGTGACTTAAATGTCTTGCTTTGAATTAACACTAGCACGTCAGTGTAAATGCATATCTGCACTATTAAGTACAGACAGGAACACATTTACTTTTTTCTTACAATAATTATTTGACAAAAAATAAAAACATTAGCAAAATTATAACTAGGAATAAATTAATAGGTACACAAAAAAGGGAGCAAAAGTTACTCACTTGAATTTTCTTTTATAAAGACTTAACAGATCTTTTTTTTAAAACAGTGAAATTATGTGAGGCCTGGTTAATTTGTGTTAAAGAACATGCCACCGGTAGCCACTGATGAAAATCCAATTATCATCAATCTATCAAAAAGACTGCCTCTTGCACTTATTAATTTTGCAATTAATGTAGTTGATATAAGATCCTTTTCAAATTTAAAACTTTAAATTAAAAATTGGATTTTTTAAAAAGAAAAATAAAACTAGTAATTATAGACTGATTTCAAAACCTAATAGTAGCACAAGGCTAAGCATGTTGAAATAGCATGGGGAAGTGCATGCTTTCATGTTTTATGGCTATTTAGACCGTAGCTGCCTGAGTGTTTAGTGTTTCAAAATGTTTCTATTATTTTATATCTTTATTAGGGGGAAACAATAATAATATTAGTCACCATTTATTGACTTTATAACAAGCAAACTGAATTGAAACAAAGGCTTCACAGACATAATCCCATTCATGCTCCATAAAGGCAGAATTATATCTGCTTATTTTATTTGCCAATGTACCCAGTACTCAGCCATGAGGTTGGAATACTGTTGTTAGTCAATAGATAGCTATTAAGTAATTGAATGATCTTTCCTTTGAAATAGCTCTTTATTAGAAAAGGATTATCTTAGCCTGTTAGTATTTTATTTTTCTGAACATATTCTACTTTATAAAATTTATCTTTATTTGTCATGGTTATCTGCATTTGTGCATGCTGGAGTTGTAGCGAGAGAACGCCTCAGGGATACTGTTTCTTTACAATGTGCAGAAGGCTGGAAATCGTGCATACCGTGTCTAAGAAAGTTCCTGACAAATGAAATACACTTAATGAAATGCCCACAAATATTGATCTTGATGCATGTAAATTAAAGAATAGAAAACATGACCACTAAAAATACTTAGAAAGCATAGTCAGGATTTCTTTAAAGTTCGTTTAAAATTATAGAATTAGTTAATTAAACATTAGGGACTGAAGGATAAAGGAACTTCCGAAAACCAAAAACCAAGGCTCAGGTGAGACTTACCAAAACAGTCACCACCCGGAGAACTACTCCACGCATGTTGTTCTCTAGTTTCTTGTCAGTCAGTGACCCATTGAGACCCGTGACAGGATTCCAGCACCCGAGCTGAAAGAGTAAAATAGCTCTGGTCATTTTTCTGCCTGAAGAACAGTCCAATCACCACTGACTAGACAGCAGAGAGAACTGTATGATAGCTCTTTGAATAATTGGTGTAGGAAGTGTCCTGCACAGAATTTCCACTTTAACACCAGATAAAACCCTCACAAATGCCATTTCCTGCTTTTAAATGTCATCTTATGACATAGATACTACCCAACACCCCTTAGGAGGCTTACTGAGGACATTTGATTTAATGGAGAATTATATGTACACCAACAACCCAGACACTAATTGGAAAGATAATAGCACATATAATTTGAGCATAATGTCTAATACATCAGTTACTGCACAAGTTAAATTTTCTTATAATTTTAATGTTTTAGTTTAATCTTACACTGTTTTTAGCCTGAAAATAACTACTAAAATCTTAAAAATATTTTAGTACGATTAAAGGGGTTGACTGCTTTTATTTGAGGAAAAAAATCACATATGGGATTTGTTTAAAAATATTTACAGTACACAAAACAGTGTAATTTCCCTTTTCTATCAGTGCTGTCAATTGCTTTGAATGTTTGACCGCAGTCTTCCTCTTAAAGCCTTGCAATGATTCACTACTTTGTACCCTTTAAAACGAAGGATGGATTTTTATATCCTTATGTAGTTCTCACCTCTTGTAATATACAAATCTGAGGACTACTAATTTAAAAATTACAGCCCAAGCATCACAATGTGATAACAATTAATGAGGCTCAATCAGAAATAAGGAAAAAAGAAAGAGATGACATGAATTAGATTACAAGATACCAATTTGAGGGGAGAGCTGTCCAGAGAATACCGTAATGCACATCTTAGGAGGAAATGCACACTAATAACCCCAATATTAACTCCATGAACTTCACATTTGGGAACCTACTCTGTGTTTTCATATTTCAAAATGTAACAAAGCTGCCAGGCAGGGTGATGCATGCCTGTAATCCCAGCACTTGGGAGGCTGAGGCAGGAGGAGCATTGCAAGTTTGAGGTAAGCCTGGGCTACACAGTGAGTTCAAAGCCACTCTAAACTTCATAATGAGAATCATAACAAAAGAGATAGTCGTATAGCTGGTTTCTCTTGATTCATTAAGGCTAAAGTTTTGTGCTAATAATTTTTTGGACAATGTTTCATGTCTGTACTTTTTATCCTAAATAATTTCTGTGACTATAATATTATGCAATGTGCTGATGATTGTTACTCTCTTATTGGTTGTGAAATTGTTTTTCTTTGGCTTCTTACCTTCCTTTTGTTTAAAACTAAAAAAAAATAAAAGAAACTGTGTTTCAAAAAGACAGAAAAAAATGTAACAGAGCTTCGGTCATATTCAGACTGTTTCGATGACTGAAAGGCATTGAGGTATTTTTGCTGTTCCCTTCTGATGACTATCTTTTATTTCCTTGTACTGCATTTTGTTTGTGGTTTTCAAAGTCATCAACATATTGGCAAACCTTCTTCACAAATAAGACTTACGTGCTTCCTATTAAAACTCAAATTTCTCTTTGAGCTCCCAAAAGGTGTTTAATTAAGAAAACTAAAATGTGCATAGCATATTGTAAGTGAAGGGGATGTCATAATATAAACAGCAAAGCCAGCTTTTTCCTTATTAAAGTAATCTGAAAAAGTCTGCTAATTGTTGGTTTCAACTGTAAAAGCACATTAAATTCTTACAATGATATGTCATTCTTAGTTACATAAAAAGTCTAATTAGAACTTAGATCCAATTAGCAAATCCAAATGTGGTGCAAGTCTAATTATCAGAGATATTGTAGTCCTCTTTCCAAATTTAACAACTTAGGAAATTTCTTTTGAGCTTTTGCTCTTTTCTGAGGTCAACCAAAGCATAGCCTGAATTACATTCCTGAATACACACTTTTTCTAATAACTTTGAAAAGATTTTATTTTCCTATATGAAATAATACTAACAGAAAAAGTGACATTGATAACTTTAAGTGAAGAACTAAATTTCCAGTGTGTTATCACAAAACTTCACAACATTACTTAATTTCAAAACTTAACAAATAGCTTTAGAAGAGAAACCTACCCATGATAAATGTGTCTGTGTCGAAGCTGACAAAAGTAACAAAACATTTCCCTTCAAGCTGATTTTTAAATTTGGTGAACCCATTAGAGGTTTGCCTAAGTAAAGCATATCCATCAGCAAAAACTTGATTGTGGCATTTTTGGTGTACTCAACAGTCAAAATATTTACTACCGACTTAGCAGCAAAGCTTGTGGGACAATTTGTTTCAATAATGCTCTGGACAATCACTTAAAATATGTAATTTCCATTTTTTTCTAAGTTAAGTTCCTTCTTTAAATATAACTAAATATAGGCAAGGATTTATAATTCTAAAGTGCTCTAATGTTGCAGATTCTAAATAACAGTAAAAAAGGATTTGGTCTAGGTAGAGTAGGTAAACATCTCTTTGTACCTAGGTAGTGGTTTAAATGTTACTTGTGCTCTGTATGATGTTTCTTCTCATTTTGTTTTTCAGTTTTAACATTTGTCCAGACACATTCTCATATATATATACATATATATAGTAAGAAAATAAATCTCTCTTATGTGATAAACATTCTTCATTTTTTTTTATATTTTTCTTTCTCTCTTTTTATCTGAGTTACATGTCTTTTGATCATAGTACTTGTAAAGTTGCTCTTGTTTCACAGTAGCAACGATCTAGATTTTAGGATTAATACATTCCTGCTTAACTGGGTTCTTCCCTCACAGGCATGAACTTCAGTATTTCCTTAACATTAGCCATGAACATCAAGAACTAGGATGGTCGAAGACTGCATTTTAAGGTGTGGGAGGTTTAAGATGCTGATTCCCTAGAAAACTAGAAATAAATCTACTTACCATACAACAAAATCACCTGTAACAAATCAGTAAGAAAGTAATTGATCCTTATTTCGTACAACGACATACTTTTTTTGTGTCAGTCATGGGTCTGAGCTCCTTGCCCCAAGATGCTATGACCATGATTGTTTTACAAGCAAGGAAATGAAAGTCTCAATTCAGGACACATATCTACTAAGAGATGAAACTAGAATTCATAATAGTTCTGTTTAAAGTCCATATTCCATGTCTTTAAGTGCAGTTTTGTTTTATACCTTATTAATGTTTTTATAAAACCAATCTATTTAAGGTATCAGGGAAGATGTTTCTACTTTGTAGCCAAGGACTCTGAGGTGACTCTACATAGTATGCAATAAATCTACATCACGGTAATAAAATTTAAAAGGTGATACTGTCATCACTACTTTTACAACTATTGTAACACATACAAGAATATAATGTGTGCCAATTATGTAAGAGCTTTAGTTAGATTAACTCAATTCTCAAAACAGTCATTTGAGGAAGGTACTGATTATATGCCTATTTTACAGAGGAGAAAACTGAAGACTGAGAGGTCTGGCTCTTTCCATTTTTGTTATTGAGGGCAGTGGCTGGAGGAAAAGAATAGAAAAATGAAGTTTGAAACAAGATGCTCAAAAATATTTCTGGAATTCTCTATTTTGCAGGGTCAACTTAATAAATGCCGCGGTCCAGCCGGGCTAGCTCCACAGAGTCCCCGAAGGTGGGCTGAGCGTCGGCGAGTGGAGAACAGGCACACAAACAGCTCAGAGACTGCGTGAATCTGCTTCGTTTATTGCTTCTACTACTAATATTGCTAGTACTACTATTACCCTCTTACAAACTCTAACAGAATAATTTGCACTTTTTTTCTGGCAAAGGTTGAAAGTTTAGATAACAAGAATGAGATCAACAGGTGTTTCTATGGTTACATGGTTCTATGGTTACATGATTCATCAGCATACATGATTTGTCAGCATAGGCAGAAAGTTTATACTTAGTTAAAGACCTTGAAGTGTGTTTTGGCTACTAGTAGACTGCTGATTGGTTTTAAATTGGTTCAATCAAGTTTCTACATTTACCTATGGGAAAAAATCTCAATAATTGTTTTAAAATATCAATCTTGACTTAGGGAGGTCTAATGTACTATAGGGGGTCGAATTGTTCTAAATGCTCCATTGTGATAGCCTAGCTAAAAGCCTGCAAACCACAAGACCATATTCAGCCATGATTTAGTCCCTCATCCTCCTGTGATGTTCTCACAGCTGCAAGAATGTGTTATTTACCTTGCTTCTCTCAAAAGACAAAACATAGTAGCACGTCAGCCTCTCTGCATGGAGGTTCCCAGGCAGCCCCAGCCAGCTGGTTATTATTATTATCATCAAAAGCTCTCAAACTTCTACTCTGACCTTGGCCTCGTCAGTCTGAGTCGGTATCAGACCACTACACCATTAATAGTAGAAAAACATTTTATTAACTATCCTTTTGTTCTTAGAGAGTCTGTACTTTGTTTACTGATTTTATGCATGGGAAAGAAAGAAGCGAAATTTTCCAAACTGGATCAGATCACAAGTTAACACAGTAGTTCCCAAGAAACATTAACCCATTCCAAGAAAGCCAATTTTTGTGCTGCGGCCTTTTCTTAGAAAATGTCCTCCTTCCATGTTTGGACTTTGTCAGAAGAACATGGGTCTCTCTTTCCTTTCATGTTTGGACTTTGTCAGTAGAACATGGGTCTTTCTTTCTTTCTATGTTTGGACTTTGTCAGCAGAACATGGCTAGAAAAGGTTGCGGCAAATAAAAATAAATGTAGAACATGTTTCATTAATCCTAGGGCCTACTGATGTCTCAAAATGCATACTGAAGATAAATAAGGAAATCAACAATAGCAAACAGAGAAAATATTGATCAGCCACATCTTTTTGAAGGATTTCTCAAGTTTCAAGATCTCCTAATTTATGCTCATCTCCATTTATTTCCTTGAGATTTATTTCAAGATATTCTGCTTGATTATAATAACTCCTTCAACTAATAAGCACTAAAAATGAGTTAGGTTCCTATTGATTCAAACTGAGTAGGTTATCTACAACTAAATTCCCTACAGCAGCCAGACCCACAGGCAAAGTGCTTGAGGGAAAACTAGAAGACTTTCACATAAGTTCAAGTGTGAGACTTGTCTAAAACCTTCTCTGGTTTTATTGTTTAAAGTCATTAACTTGACTTTTTTGGCTGCAGTAGAGGAACTTGTTTTCATATGCTACGTTTTTACTTTTGTTTCTGTTTTTGTTTTTAACAGGAAAGCCAGAAACTAATAAAGATCATACGCACACACAATCTTATACTACCTACCCAGCAGAGCACTTTCTAAATAAAAAATACAGTGGCCCCTGCAGTGCATGAGATTTACAGAATGTCACACTGCTGATGGCAAAACGAGATTCGCTATCTTCTGTGGTCTGACAGTCTCAAGAAAATTTAGAAAAGATAAAATAGCAAAAACCAATTCCATATCCTTTCAGTCGTGGTATATAGGTTTCTTATAGTATTTTCTGGTTATTGCCTAAAGTCATTTTAAAACCTTTGAAAACTCAGTGTTCTAATTATTTCCTTCATTGAAGCTTTGGCAATAGCAATCATGTAGCTTCCTGTTAAAATCAATGTAATATCTCACATTCAACAAATTGGTCGATGTATTTGCATGAGTGCTGTAGCATGCTCCCGACATTATATATACTAATGATCAGTTTTATATATTTACTTTTTCCTCCTAAATGTTTTTGCTTTTCATTCATTCATTGCATATAAGAAATGACTTTTGACTCTGGAGTTTTACATCACTATTTTTCAGGAAGTGTTAGATGTCAAAAAGAGCTGAACTGCCCAACTTTAATTTTACGCTCAACAGTTTGTAGACTTTAATAACAGGAGTTAAGAGAACTCTTAATTGCATACTGAGTACAATGCCCTGACTATACGCATAGGGACCAAACAAAGCTTGGCTGTCCTACCACAGCTCCAGCCCCGGGACAGGAGACAGCCTCTGCACTGAGGGCAGTGTGCGCCTTACCACAGTTTCATTTCTTTGCTTTCATAACCTTTACCAAAAGAGTCAACAACAATGCTATAGGCCGATGGGCTTGAGAGCTAGTCATTTAGAAGCATGCACCATTTATTTGGTAAATATTACTTTGGAAATGGGATTGAAAGTGCAAAAAAAAATTGTGGCAGGTCGACACATGCATGTTTCACAGAGCTGAACTGGAACGTTTTCTACTTTGACATGTGTAGGAATGCAGTATGCCAGTAATTCCTCCAATAATAATTTTTAATGGCATAGTTCATCAGTAAAATGGGTTCAGTGTCTAAGCTTTGCTCTCTTGAGGATGCTTCTGTGTTCATAAGAGTCTTTTCATACAGTTTGGTCATTACCATGAAGGAGGAGGCCTTCTTGAGTTTGTGTTAAATAGCTTTAGCACTTGGGTTTCCTGCAGAACAGAGTGTGTGTGAAAAGGCAGGAAAAAAATGACAAAACAAAGCATGATTTGACTGCTTGTGTCTTCCTGCTTCACTACTAAAAACTAAAGTTTCTACACTATGTAAAAAGATGAACTTGTTAGCTGATTTTTATAAACATGAGAAGAATATACATGCACATATATGCATGCATATATACACATATATGTGGAAATGACTTAAAGGTATATCATGCAGTCATAATAACTACTCTCCGTTAACAACTGGAATTTAATCATTCATAATCTGATTTAATGATATTCCATTATTATGATTAGTTTTCTTTTTATAATTCTTGTTGGTTTAAATTATTGTTATACTGTATCCAGATGCAATATAATGTAGCAGTTAACAACAGAAACTTCGGAGATAGGTCTGAGTGGAGAAATACAGTGAGACTGTATCTCAAAATAAAATAAAAGCATGGGTAGGCCTGGGTGTATAGCTTAGTGGTATAGTACTTGCCTAGTATGCATAATACCCTGGGGTTAATCTCTGATACTGTAAAATCAAAACAAAACAAAACCAAGCTTTAGATCTGAACTGCTTAGGTTTGAGTGCCTGCTCTAGCACTTAAAGGATATGTGCTGTTAGACCTCATTTTTCTCACCTCTCAAATGGAAACAGTAAATATGACTTCTCATAAGGCTGTTGAGACTATTAGCTGATTTTAAATGTCAAGCATTGAGAAGTATTCTTGGCACATAAAGTCTAAGAAAGTGTTCGATACCATTATTATTAGATATTAGAATTTTTTTGTTCCTTCCTTGCTCTCATTATTAGAGGAGTTGATAGTTTCACTGATCAAGGATCTTGGCTCTTCTGCAAACTCTTATGACATGAGAAAAATGAGGTCTTTTTTTTTTTTTTTTGCCAGAATATAACACATGTGACATCTAGTTCATTTGCCAATGGAGTACTTGCTTCCAAATGAAAATACTGAGCCTGGCCTTTACTGCTCACATTCCTGTAAGAATTATGGTCTTTTGATCCCCAACCAGAATCACCTGTCAGACTCTGCTTTCAGCATTCTCTGACTTCTCTAGCCCACATTCCAAAACCTTTCCAAACTTTTCTTGTAAACCAGTTCCAAAAGCTTATAAGTCACAAACATATTAATGGCCTCACTCTTAGTAAAAATTATTCATATTAGTAGCTTTTCCATCACTGAGACATAATGCCTGATACCCACAAGTTAAAGTGGAAGAGACAGAATTTGACTTTAAGGGTCCATGGTGGGCTGGCCCCATGACAGAAACATTATGGTTGACAAGTGGTGATGAAAAGACTTACTTCATGATGGTCAAGAAGCAGAGAGGCGAATAGTGCTAGAAAGGAAGGGACCAGCCCATATCTACGTGACCCATCCAGACAGACCTGAAACTATGTTTTACTAATCTGGGTGAATCTTTAGCCAATCAAGTTGACAAGTCACTTTAACTGTTGTACAAAACTTGTACAGTTTGGCACTATTTCTACTCACAGTCTGATTTCACACCATACTCTCTTTCATTCTTTAAACCCTGACCACGCAAGTGGTTAGTTCAGTTTGTTGAGAAAGAAAAACATCTTACCTTAGTATTGTTTCTTTACTACCAAAGAATATGAAAACCACTTGAGGAGCTAAAAAAAAATTCAATGCTAAAGTCACGCCCTGTGCTAATTATGTCAGAATTTCTGACCATGATATCCAGGCTTCATTATTTTTTAATATAGATATTCCTAATGGTTTTTGAAACTTTTCCCAAATTTAGCTCTGTTTATGTTGGTGGGTCCTTGAGAAGCTGCAGTTTCCTCATAATAAGCCCTTCCATTTTTATGCTTGAACTATTCGTGTTTGGTTTCTGTCATTTGAAACCAAAAGATATCTGGCTAATACACATGACCAGCATGCTAAATTCTGTGAACACTTCTGTCACTGAAGTCAATGTACTAAAAGGAAAGGTCTTTGAAAGGCCAGTAAAAATGTTAAGACTCGACTGGTTTTGAAGGTTTGGTTGTTATTTCCAATAAAATCAGTCTTCTTGAACCTTAGTTTCTTCATCTAAAAATGAACTAGGTTGTTAATGAAATGAATCCTAAAATCTTTTTTTTTTTCACAGCTTGTAGCTTTTTAGTGATTGTGTTTATTTTATAGATAGTTTCCTACAATACCAGAAAACCAATTTTAAATATTGGCATTTAGTATAAGCATTATTGTTAACATTGTCATCAGTACAGTTTGTTGATACAGATTAAGGGAACACTTATAGAATCAGGTATATCCTCCTTTTAGATTGCAAGCTCCATGAAGGCACAGATCTTTGTTTTAATCATGATGTGTATGCCAAACCCATAGAATGGTGCTGTGTGTATTTCATGCACAATAGATATTTGACACATGAATGAATGGGTTTTTTTTTCAAAGAATAAATTAAAACTCTGCAACATCGAGCAATTTTGTGACATGAAGGTTTACCTCAAGGTGCTGGATAAGTCAGTTAATCTCATAAAATTTGGTCTAGGTTTAAATTCTGTAATTGTTTAGTATAATTGGATTCCTATCGAGAGTCGTTCGTGTGATGAACTACAGTCTCTCATTCAGATTTCCCAGCTGCTCCCACTATAAGTAGTACAATCAACAATCCCAGCCAGTTTATCAGAGACTGACACTAACGTGATATTTTTGCCAAGGTCATTAAATAATTTTTTTTTCCTTTCGGGCTCCCTGTTTATCAGATGCCTGTGCTTAAACTCAAAATGAGAATGAAGTGCGTGGTTTCACTGGTAATTGTGAATCCTCAGATGACTGACTGTGTCTCTGAGCATTCTTCCCAGCTTTGAAAACAATTTTTGTTTCATTGCAGAGGATTACAAACATTTAAACAATTGAGACTCTCATAAATCATGAATTCCTCATGAGGCATGTTGAAAACTGCTAGCAAACTTTTAAAAAGAGTTTCCCATTTCTTGGTGGATGTATGTGTGATTCTAATTACCCTTTTTAAAAATGATCCTAAGTAGTCCTATATAAATATATTATATATGATATATATTTTATATATGCATATTCACTGGTGACTTTTAGCTACAATCATGCACATCTAACAAACGTGAAAAGGTAAGGTTACTTGAAACTGAAGGTCAGAATTAACTGCTCACGATAATCTTCAGGAGATTTGGCAGCAAGTAACCTGGTAGACACTAATACGAGCACTTCTTGTGTAAAATCTGATCTTTCTATACAATTTCAGCTCAGTGTCATAGCAGCTGCCCATCTCCTCCTCCCTGCGCCATGGCACGTGTCCGTGTATTCATCCCAGGAGCGACTTGCACATTGCTTGCCAGAACCAACACAGGCAAAAGGACCTGCGCTACAAACACCGAGGATCTGTGTTGTGATTGCTAGTTTTTGCTTCTGATTACAGAGGTGCAAAGCATGAGTCAGCCACTGTTACTGCACTTACCACTTGTTGGAAGCCCTTTGCCCTCTGGCTATCATGCATTCCAGAGAATTTAAGTAATCAATTCCCGTCCCCTCTCCCCCAAAACCAACACCTTCGTTTTCCTCTTTTCTCCATTTGTAAGCTAGGCATCCAAGATTAGAAAGTTCTAAAGGAACCTTATACATAGGAAGGTTTAGAAAGTATAGGTGCATGCCCCAGGAGAAACGAAGGCTCAGGAAAGACCACGAATTTATGGCTGACCTTTGACTCATTTATGATCTATCACATGGAAACACAAGAAACAGCAGCAAACCAGCAGGAAGTCAGAGAATCTAATTTCCAGGATTTCATGTTATAGTCAAATGTCTCATTTTCAATATAAAAAAAAAAGCTCGGGTGTGTTTTACTTACTCATCCTGCCTATTTCCCCCAGAATTTTGATCTCTTTGATACGTAGTCATTTATTTTTCATCATAAAATTCCAACATATTTGTGGACAATCAATAAATGGGTTGATTCCAAATATTTGCTTATTTATTGGTTTATCATAACATTCTCCTAAATCACAGCAGAGCGTATACCAAATACACAAAATGCTTAATTCAAAGAATAAAGGTACAGATTTTGAAATGACACCTGGGCAGTATCATAAAATTCAGAACTGAAATTTAGAATCCAGAAGAACCAAAACTAAGACCACTCTCTTGGCTCACTTGCCTGAGGAGTATCTGTAGTTCCTAAATAAAAGTCTACTTCAGCATCAATATCAGAATCTTCTCACTGGTGTTTATGAAGTTTGCAAACCACATAGTAAAATTTATGAGCTGAAGGTAGAAGGCTCAGTCTGGGTGGGAGCTGCACCAACCAAAAGGCTCCTAACCAGAAGGAAATAAAAAGGAAATGATGAAGGAAGGTTCTCTTCCATTTCTCTGGAGGAGCTGCAGTCTTTACCATGGACATCATTTCCTGGCATCCACAGACCTTTCAGCCTTCCATCGCAGGCCCTCAGGCCCCTGATGTGGACTCGCACAAGACATTACAATGAGCTCCAGGCCTTTGAGCTCTGACTGAATCCTTCAGATCTCCAGCACCCAAATAGCTCTTTTGTATGCTTCTAACTTACTCCTTGAGCTGCCATTGTAAGCCTTCCATGTAAATCCTCATATATTCATATATCTTATATTAAATCTGTCTCTCTCTTGAGAACTGATTGATATAATCATCTCCACTGAAGGATACAGATTTAGCAAGGTTGATTTCCCAGGGATATTTACTCCATCATTGTAACTGGCCTCTCCATACAACTTCCTAATAGCAGTGAACAATATCTGCTGCTCTTACTTATGATGAAAATATTCTGGAGACTTACTGAAATTTAAATTCAACTTTAAGAAATGAATTTATTAGGAAAGTAAGAAATGTTTTTTGGATTTAAACATATGAAATTATTTTCAAAACTTAAAGATATATAAAAATATGCTTCAAATTTTGCCCAGGAGGTGAATTTTTAAAAAATATATACTTAAAACTGTCACTGTATATACCATGCATACAGGGTTCACTCTGCACCCTGAACTCTGCTGAGGGTTTAATTCATTCTTTCATTTAATCTCATTAAAAAAAAAATCCCTATGAGCTTTGAACTATTAAGTGAAAAGTTATGATTACTGAAATGATAAAATTTTGGCCTAAAATTGATATTTTAAAATATTGATCGGAATATAGATACAGAGGAATTTTCTTGATCACTTAATGCATAAGCAATTGGAAGGCTATTTTCTTCCAGAATAGTTTCTAAAATGTGGAGTTACTGAGTTAAGTATAATAGAACCTGTTGATTTTAAGATTCATTTTGATTCTTACAAAGCTAATCCAGAGGGAAAAGGTTCTGGAAGTATTTCAAGCACCATCTCAATTCTCAAAAGTGTTATTACAATATTTTATGCAGTCAATTTAACAGCTGGATTTTGACATATTTTAAAATATATTTGGAACAAGAGGGTAAAAAATGACAAGTACTATTGTGTGAAGTCTAAATTTATGGAGCTCAACATTATCCGAGAAACATCTGGGTAGGTTATCACAGGTGACTAGATATTGTGCTAATGAGAGTGGCATCAAAGTTTAATAATTTTATAAGGCAGTTATTCTGGCAAGCAGAAACACTCTCCTTCACCCAGGGATTGTGCTCCCAACCTCACCCAGCCCTCCAGTGCATGCAATTAACCTTACAAGGAGAACTCCAGAGGCAGCTGGATTAACTCATCAAAACTCATTATTACCACAGGCAAAACAACCAAACAGATGCACTGACTACCATTTAGTGAGCATTTTCAAAAGTTAAAATGCCAACATAAATCTTTTTCAACTTTTTCTTATTGAAATTTTCTAATACATATAAAAGGAATTGGCTCACACATTCTGCCTGAACAATTACCCAGTCATTTTTAAAACTTTTTATTTATATGCTTACCATTTTTTGCCATCATCCTTATCAGATTTAGTTTGAAATTAATGACAAACATTATGCAACTTTGTATCTAAATACGTGTCTCTGAAAAGTAAGAGTTCATTAAACATAATGATGACATCATTGTCATACCCTTATACTTATAACAATCTCTTAATATCATCAAATATTTAGTCAGTATGTAAATTTATTTTATGCACATTAGGATTCAAGAGTTAATGTGTTTCTTGAGTCATTTTATTCCCGACTTCTCCATTCACCTATCATCATTTGTTTCTTTAATTGAGGTGTCAAAGAAAACTGGTCATTTTCCTCTATAGTTTTCCAAGATCTAGATTGTTTTGATTGACTCCATATGTGTTATAACATGGTGCGCTTTGATTTCATTATCTGAAGAATTGATCTCAATTTAATATTTGTCCATAATTTTTTGTTATGCACTTTAAGCAGACGATGCATAATGTTTACCTTTTCTTCCAATAAAATGGTCAGCCATTGATTATCATTTATTATTGTCATAGGTGCAATGAGCTGACTTACAATTCTTCAAATCCATCTGTTGAAATTTTAACTTCCAGTTCTTCAGAATGTAACTATGTATTTGAAAAGATAATTCTGGTGAAATATGGCCATGTGGGTAGGCTCAGATCCACCCAGACAGCTTTATGTATAGCAGGAGGAGATTGGGTCATAGAGAGGCAGCACTAGTGCAAAGAAAGAAAAACCATACAAACACAGAGTCCTGCAGACTCTCCCTGGCAGCTGCAAGCCAGGGAGAGTCTGCAGGAAAAAATCTGCTGGCCCCATAGCCTTGAACCACCAACCTTCAGAACTTTGAGAAAATGAATCTCGGTTGTTTTAGTCACCTGGTATGTGGTATTTCGTTACAATAACCTTCATAATGAATATGATTAGCAATGTCAACATGTTAATGTCTTAATTCTATCATTCTGTTTTCATTTGTGAACTGAAATGTTTGAAGAAAAACACTTTTTTTTTTCATTATTTGGCTGAAGTGAAATAGCATTTATTTTATACCAAAAAATGAATGTTAATCAGCATCCTACAAAAACATAATACAGCGTGAAAACTTGTGACTTAAACACATTTGATGGTGTAACAAGTGTGCTTGGCTTTGCTTAAAACCAACCTGAGGGAATGACAAAGGGGAAAGTAGATTCTAAAAACCTATGTAATACCACTGGAAAAGCTCCTGAGAAGGGGGAGGTTATTTTGAAGTGTGTTTGGAGCATGTGTAGTTGTAGTCTGGGTGAAGGCAGCAGAAAACAGCAGTGGAAGAGTAAATTTCTTGTTTATGTTTGTTTGTTAAATTTAGCTCTTGTGTCTCCGTGTGTTGCCTTGGAATACCATTCACAGCCCCTGCTAGCAGAAATCCTAAGTAGTTCCCCCACCACTGAGTAGTGTACATGGATGAGAAAATGCTAAGAATTATAGTTCAGGATGAAAATCCTGCTGGGGATATGAACTTGAAGAAAGCAATGGAGAATGACCAGCTTTTGATGTTAAATTCTCCATCTAGGCTTCTGGGGCCAGGGGGCTGCAACCAAGAACTACTGCCTATCCCAGTTGCTACTTGTTCCCTAAGAATCTTAATATAATGATTTATTTTTGAGGTGTTAGCAAAGAAAAGTAAATATGATTGCATGGGATGCTCTCCCCGGGGGCTTATTCCTTTCTTTTAGTTTGGAATCCAACAAGAACAAAATGAAATGACTACCATATGCACATTTTAAGCATATTCTCATGTGAATATGAACCCACAGACCAAAACAATTATAAGTTTCAAAAGAAATCACAACCACCTCAACAAAATATTGTTAGGACTAAGAAAAATCTCAGACCTTACCCTGCATTTAAGGTAACAAATTATCTTTCTATAATTTCATGGTGATAGCAGAAGACATGGAACAACTGGATCAGAGTTAAATTGTTTGTGTCCCATACAAATAGCAATATCTGCTTTGACATTATTCTCCAAACCGGGATTCCCACAGAATGATACGAAGAAAGTCACATGATGCCTACACAAGTTAGTATGTTGCATTATGGGAAGCAAACCCTGAGCTCAGGGAACGCAAATCTTTTATAAAGGGAAACAAACCTGCCTTTCCTAAACTGCGCTATGCTGCACAGAACACATATCTGCCCTTCGTTGTGCAGGTGGACAAGGATGTTCACTTTACAAACTCAGCTCATAAGAGGCACTAGAAGATAGGACGACCATGGAAAACTGTCCCCCAACACAGAGAAAACATAAAAGTTGAAGAAGAAGAAATATATAATGGGAATACTTTAGGAGATTAAAAAACATTATTAACTATCAGAAACAGAAATGGAAACTTTCAAGAAGTAGATACATTGTGTAACACATAGTAGTTATATACATAGTCATTTTTTCTGTTAGTATGTATAGCTCACCTGGTATCTGTCATACAAATAGAGTGGAGATTGTGTAGTATCTTGTGGTTCCATGTTAAGGCCATAATTTTTTCTTTCTCTTTCTTTCTCTTTCTCCATCTTGTTCCCTTTCTATCTTTTCTTTTTTTTGTTGTTCTTTCTGGTACTGGGAATTGGCACCAGGGAACACTGCATTTTCTCTCTCTCTCTCTTTTTTTTTTTTCCTAGACATAGATTTTCACTAAATTGCCCAGACTGGACTCAGACTTGTAATCCTCCTGTGTTGGCTTTCCACATAGCTGGGATTACACACAAACACACCCAACTAGGACAAGCATACTATAAGAATTTTGATTAGTGGTTTATTCAGAGATATTCTTTTCTATCTAGTATGCCATAAATTACACATTCAGGAGCTTTGAGGAAATTTATGAACATGTTTAGTTAAAAACAACTTTGAGTCAATTGTGCATTCAATAGATTGTACTTACTAGTTCAAACTGATGAAAAACAGTAAATAAAAAAAAATGTCTAAAAGTCCAATGTCAAGACATTTTAAAATGAGAGTTAACTCATTTAAATATTTTTCACATTTTTGATACAGTTGTGAAGAAATTATCATAAATATCAACAACATCCCTTTATTTATGAATGTATTCATGGCACAAAATAAAACCACCAATTTCTGCTTGGGGAGGTCTCTAGATCTAGATGCATTTGGAAAATTTTTTAGTGGAAATTTCAATTGACTTTTAGCAGTAGAGGGCAGGTAAATTTCATACTGATATTTTTATGAAGCCAAATAAAAACAAGATTATCAGAGAGCACAACTCAAACCATTAGCTAGAACATAATAACCAAGTAAGAATTGATCTGGCTATATTTGCACTCTTTTGGTTTAGGATAAGTAGTTTCTTACTACCATTACTCAGTCCAGTCAATTATTTATCACTGAATGACAACATGAAGTAGTTCCTATTAAGCTTGAAGCTATTAGAACCTTGTGATTTTCTGCAACATGGCCCATCATTATCTTGCATTGATTCTGAACTGGTGAATTGATTTAATCAAAACATGGCATACTGACTGGAGCCTGAATCTGAAGAACTAATATGACATATCATTGCTTCCCTGAAGCACAAAGGAAAACATGTAAAAACAGTATCACTTAAAATGAATTTTCCTCAGATACATGACAACATCTGTTGGAGTTATGATGACCTAATTTGGCAGTGCAATCTACCTGCCTTAAGCATTTAAGTAGAAAGTGACATAAAACAGATGCATGATGTGTTTTAAACCAAGAATTGACATGTAAACAAGAATTTTCTATTTAAGATGACACATAATATTGTGAAATCCTCTCATATGCCTTTTGTAATATAGATACATCTTTAAACTCTAGGTTTTCTTCAAGGATTTTTCTATTTCCTTGTGACTACTTTAAATAAATGGCAACTTGCTGTATACTCTAGCAATCTTTCCCATATCTATTCATCACTTTAACTACAAAGAAACAAAAAATATTTAAATGAACATAACCCCATTTCTCCCAAGACTGGCACATAGCTAGGACCCATCCAGATATATACAGGAGATGTTAATTAACCCCATGTGATAGATTCTTTAGGTATTAAAGCTTAGTTTGCTGTATTAGTAAGGATGCTAAGATTAGCAAGTACAGCAAAGATTCGGCTACAGAAAAATCAATACTCTCCTTGCCAATTGTAATGCCTAAAATAATCAAGATTGATTAACTAAGGAAAAGTAATTTTGGAGTATAAATGTATAGAAAACATGGTTCCTGTCCATATTGGATAATACCTTGCTGGAGAGATAAGAAACAAGGATAAAATAGTCAATAAGGGCATATTAAACATAAGTGCAATGTATCCTGATATAATGGCCACATTTTAGTATAAAGGGATTAAATTGGTAAATCACATTAGTGTCTACTGGTGTGGAAACTAAATTAAAGAAAGAAAATATATTTTCTAGGTTGTTTTGGAAAAATGTGATTAAGGAAGAGATATTATTTGAATCATAAGATAGGAGAGGATAAGAACAAAGGATAGAAGAGAAATTCTAGACTGATGAGCAGAAGCAAAAACACAGGTTTACATGTAAAAATATTAGCAAATTCTGAGGTGAAGGATAGTGAATGATTCTTGTGGAAGGGCTCGATGGAAAATAATACTAGAAACAGGAAGCAGGAAATGACAAAAGATTCTGAAAGCTTAGGAGGTAAATTTAAGACTTGAAGCCAGAAAGAGTAGATTTTTTAATGATGATCATCCATGTATTCACCCCTAAGCTTAATAAGGAGCAGGGTGGCTCACTTCAGGGTCTTCAGTAGAGGAGTAATAGGGACACCCATAAAAAGTATTACCTGCTTATGTAATATTCACCTATGCAGTGGCTAAGAGTTACACAATTTCATAATTATCTTATAGATTGGGCATTAGCAAGGAAGCTCCTAAAAGTTACTACCTTGCCATGGACATGCAATCAGTATGTGGCATATGTATTATTGTCTCACATATGAGGTCTGCCCAGTTCAAGTGCTGTTAAAGCACACATCTGTGAAGAAAGCAATGTATATGGAAGATTAGTTTAGAAACAGAGTGGAAAATGCAATGAAGGGAAAGACACTGGAATCACAGGAACTATTTAGGAATCAATTAAAAGAGTCCTCCCAGGGATGGTGAAGACTCAAAGGGAGGGGAAAAGAGCAAAGAATCAATTAATGGACGAATCAAGATGTAGAAAATAACAGGGGAAAGTGGGATACAGTGGGATACAGGATGCACAATAAGAGAGGCCAAGAAGAAGAAAAGTGGGATACAGCGAATTAGTAGAATAATGATTAAAAATTGTTTTCATTATTCAAACAATGTATGTACAATTCCATTTCCCTGGAAAGTTCTTTTTCATTGTTTCAAATTGTCATATTCCTTCAAGAGCCAATTCAGAATTAACTTCCTGTCATGAAAAATTTGTTTTCCATTACTTGGAAAGATGAATTCTTCTTGAGATCCTTAATCTTTAAAGTGTATTGCTCTGTAGCATGTTACATTTTATGGTTACCTTGATAGACTTTGTTACTTTTATCTCTTAGGATTATATTAAAATATAAAGCATGTGTGTTTTTAACTAAGAATGAAATACATGGTAATTATATGTATATCCATACATAGAAAAACAGAAAAACCCATGTGATAGGATGAGTAGAGAATTTTATTCCAGACTTACAAAAATATATGATTTACTTTTCTTAGTTGGAATTGTAAGGTTTGCTCTATGTTTCTTTGCTTGTTTTTTCATTAATGTAGCCTGGTCATTATGGGCTCAAATTCTAAGTCAGAATGGAGAAGTTCCAATCCTAGGTTGTTCATTCAAAGCTGAGAAATATCAAAGTGTTCTCCTGGCCCCTCTGTGCCTCGGTTTCATTAACCAAAGCAGGGGTGGGGGGTACAATACTACCTCCCTCACAGGCTTCTATGAGGTTGAAACATGTTAACATGTGTAAGCACTACTTAAGTGTCTGCTGTTGTTTTTGTAACTCTACAGTATTTTTCATGCATCTCTTATCCCTATTTTTAGTTGTTGTGGTACTTAATTTCTGCCTCAACATTTGCCATGTGATCAAATCCTGAAAGATCAGACATATTCACTCTGCCCAGAGTAACTAGTTTCAAGTTGGGGAAGTGATCCAATAGGACTCATTAGAGCCTTCCACTCATTTGTTAGATATTTACTGAAATAATTGGTTGATAAGCACCCCTTTTGCAGAGACTTTTAGATGTGACTACTTCATCTACCGTTATAAGCTTATAAACACCTGAGCAGAGTCTACCTGAGAAGGAAGCTAAGAAGGGGCAATAGTATTTGAGAATGTATTAAAAACGGTAACTGCCTAATAACATTGCTTGAGCCCCCAATTCAACTGTACCCGGTACTGGCTCCTATATTTCCCAATTATCTTTAAAGTAAGGCCCTTTTTCAGTTAAACTTTGAATTAGTTTACCTCAAACAATACTAATAGTTTTGCAAATATGTTTTGTTTTATCTTTAATATTAAACATAAATATTTAGAAATTACATTTTGAGGTTCTTGACCTTTATGTAGTATTATAATGGCACATAAAGGTTTTTTGATTCATTAATTCAGTGTTTCTTTCAATCTCATCATGACAGTGATTCCATACTGATGTTGTACTTCTAGATCAACTTGCTTAACTCATTAACCATATTGATGATTATAAAATAAATGCAGATAAATCGTATATTTTAGATATGTAAGATGCTGCAGTTAGTTGGTTTCATCTGAGAATCCACTGTGTGCCAAGAACCATGTGAACAACTGGGGATGGAAAGATAGAAAAGACCCAGAAAGGACCACAGGATAAAAAAATAAATCGCACAGAGGAAATACACTAATTAAACACGATAAAATATGATATACATGGAAATAAAGTTACATATAGAGAAATGAAGAGTAAAGGTCGGGGAAAACTTCAGAAAGACAAGTGTTATTTGACTTGCATTTCAATGCAACAGAAAATTTTAAAGTAGAAAAGAAGAAAGAGTACACTGGCTTCAGAGAATAACACAAGCAAACTCAGCAGGCAAACTTTTCAAGAAACAGGGAGCAGTACTGTGTGTGTGTGTGTGTGTGTGTGTGTGTGTGTGTGTCCGTGCATGCACATGTGTGTAGTAGTAAGGGGTAACGAGAGGAATATTAGGTGAAAAAGTTGCGGGTAAGTCAGAGGTCAGTGTTGTCTTCTTTTTGTCATAAAAGATGGTCTCTTTAAGTAAAATTACATTTCTTCTGTTTTTTCTTAAAGTAAATTCCTGTCCTTGTCACTGATTTCTCCTGATAAATTACCTATTCTAATTCAATCAACCTAAGGTTTTCCTTTTTTCCAACAGATAATAGAAACATTAAGAGCTACTTCAACCTAAGGTCCACACCTATGACATTTAACTGAAGATCTCACTCAATTCATTAGTCCATTGGTATTAATGAACACTTTCCTTTACATATCCTTTCAACCAGATTAAATTTCATCTAACAGTGTTTTTCAAGCCAAGTCAAATTAATTTAGCAATCAAAATTTCACATAGCATTGTCTCTAGTACTTTGCTAGAAGTCAAGATGCATTATATCAACTCCACTCTGCTCATTTGCTAAGGCCATGAAGCTATCAAAAATGCAACCAGTGTTGTCTGGAATAATTTGCTCTGTATCAAACTATTTGTTCTATTTATTTTTTGTGACTGTGATTTTTTCCCCCTCAGGCTATTTTAAGCTAAGGGTGTAGCAGCACTTTTAGAACAGTTTTTCACTGTTTTTACTTTCTTATTTCAATCAACAAGATTAATTACATTTAACAAATAGATCACTCACTTTTGCTTACAAACTTACAGGTTCTATAGACTTCAAAAAGTACTAAATTTAAGGCAAAGAAAGAGGTAACTATACATTGAAGATAGCATGAATTGGTGGAATTAAGAGTGATGGTGTCTGATAGTCTTCCTCTAAATATCTCCTTAAAAAATTCTCATGAGTTTTTCCAGAAAAAAAAAATGGTGGCACACACCTGTAATGCTGATATAGGAAAAATGATCCCAGACCTCCAAATAATATAGGGGAATGAAACTCCCAACCTACTATACTTCTGGTGTGAGTTCGTGTTCTCTAAAATCGAAGAATGAATTTTAGGAACAACGGAGGGTAAGAGCAGAATATATTTATTGAGAGAAAGAAAGCTTCTGTCTGAGGGACAGAAGGGGGCCCGAGCGGGTTGCCAAAGACTCTGTCATTTTTAGGGACTTTTATAGAGTAAAACCATGAGGTTAGAAGGGTCCAAGGCGGGGAAAATGGGAACCTGCAAGGTGGGCATAAGGTGGGACATAACTACAGTTAACCAATAAGACTAACTGCTTAGGTAAAATTGATTAAATCAAGCACAAATGAGGAAAGGAGTCACGTAGTAAGCGGGGATGCTTAACAGCAGTGACTCTTCCTATAGTGGGTTGAGATGCTGACTCCTGACTTCCTCAGGGTGGTAGAGAACTATTTGGACTGTTGACCCTTAGGATGCAGTTGTATTTGTTCTGCTTTTTGTCTTGATATCTGGCCCACAGCAGGAGGTGCCTGTCTCCTCAGCAGGTAACAAGGTATCTGGACTTCTGCACTGGTTCCTTTGAGGGCCTAGCCCTATCTGACTGCCTATAATATTTTGTCTAACTCATTTTTCCTGTAACAATGCCAGCACTTGGGAAACAGGCAGGAGGATCACTGTGAGTTCAAGGCCAGCCTGGGTTACATAATGAGACTGTGTCTCAAAAAAACAAACAAAAAATTCCACATTTTCAAATAAACTTTGTCCCTGATTTTTGCTTGAAAAAAATATTTAAAAATTTAAAATGACACAGGCTGCATAATTAAAAATGTCATAATTCTCATAGAATTGCTCACAGAACAGACATTGGAAATGAACTCAAGAACACATATATCATACATTTATTTCATATTTCACACAATCAGAACAAAACAGATTAGTTTAAAAAAACTAGAAATATATTTTGATTTTGTATACAACTACTTTAATTATACCTAACTTTGGGTCCCAACAATTACATCCAATTAGCTATGTATTTATGTATCTATCTTCTTTTTTCACATTAACACAAAGAAACTGGGAATCAGTATTGGCTCTCTTCTGGGATTTGCTCATGATTTAAATATTCAGTGACTACCACTCAAAGCAGGAACCATGGCAAGTTACAGAAACAGAGAAAATTAGAATGCATGGCTTTATCTTAAAAGTCATGGTCATTAACAAATAGTATAAAAAATGTTATGTGGGATAAATTCTTTCTCATACTCAGGTTAACTAAATTTGGTGAATCTGAGTCCCAAAAACTTATACACGGAATGCCCGGTAAAGTGGAAAATTTAATTAAATGTTGAACATATTTGATCTTTAGATCTAAGAAAGAAAAACTGAGTTTAAGTAGACACAAAAGCAAGCTTAGGAAGCTTTGACTTCTTTATTTGTTGGCAGAAATGAAGATTTGGCATGCTTACATAAACCAGCACAAACAAATGGCAGTGCTACCTTGAAGTCTGAGTAGTACACACCTCACATAAAATTATGAGTGTATTTGCTGAAAATGTAATATAATCAGATTGATGCCTCCAAACAATGAAAATTGAAGTAGAAGACAAAAAAGCTAAAGATATAACAGATGCGAGGAAATGAGAAAAGAAGCCCAAAAGATGAAAGAAAAGAAAAAAAAAAACTTCTAATGCAGAATAAACAGAAAAATTGGAAGTAGTAATGAATATAATTGGACTGGTTGAGTGGGGCATTGCGCTTCAGTAACCTCAGCTACTTGGGAGGCTGAAGCAGGAGGATCACAAATTCCAGGCTAGGCTGGGCAACTCAATGAGACCCTATTTAGAATTAAAGATTAAAAGACATTTCTAAGGATATAGTTTAGTGGTAAGCTGCATGCCTGGTATGTGTGCTTTTATGTAATTATTTTGTATCTAGTAAATTTTCATCCAGTAGATTTGGAAGCACAGAAATGAAGAGAAAATAAGAAGATCCCTTAATATCTATGTATGTAAGAAGACAAGACATAATTGTTTTTATAGTTAAGGCATACTAATTTAAGTATCTGTTAAACCAATTTAAATATATTCACTACATAAAAATAGTATTCAGACTTCCTAAGTCAAAAGAAGGTAAGTAGATATCTTGAAAAACCAAGAACACAAGCATGCCAGCAAACACAATAGTAATGAAATAAGAATTAAGAGGAAAGAACACATTTAGTATTGATAAAAGTAGTTTGATTTACATGAATTAGATTTTCTTTCTCTGCTTAGGATATAGAGAGCTGAATGAGCATCAGTCTCGATAAGCAAAATCATCACTATTCTCATCCTTATCAACTGAGACTGCAGGACAGTCACCCTTCCTAAAAAAGGAAAGGCAGAGAGGGACATTAATACTGACAGAGCTGGAGCAGAGCTGAGGAGGACACGAGGTCACCACAGATGCTATTTCTATTAGAACACCAGCCAACTGCTGAACTAGATGCATACATGGTCCAGATACTGGCATTAAAATATAATGCATATAAAATAACCACGATTCATGTGATGAAAGCTCTGGAGGAAAAGGTAGATGGATGAAAAATTTCAGCAGAGAGATGGACTCCATAAGAAAGAATTGGGTGAAATCCTAGCAATCACCATGATTATTATCATCTTAGCATCAGAGATACAAAGGCCTTTGATGGACTCTTTAGTATATTTGACACAGTAACATAAAGACTAGGCAATCTTGGAGAGGAGAAAATAAATTGATAATTAATAAATTACTTAACTCCCCCAAAACCAAGGAGTATATAGAGAAGCAACAGTGTATACCACTAAAACCCAGTTTGCAGATAGCACGGCTTCAAATTTCAGCTGTTATTTATTAGCGGCATGATTTTGAATAGCTTGCATAAATTTCCTGTGCCACAACTTTATTTCTCAGTAAACAGGAGAAAAATCATACTTATTTCATAAGGTTATTATAAAGGCTGCTGAATTACGGCATGTGAGACATTAAGTGATTATGTTCCACTTATTTGTCTACAAATATTAGCGACCTAATAAAACACCAAAAAAAGCTAGTATAGCAAATATCACATAAAATAAAATTTGACAAAAAATAATAAAGTATGGGAAAATGGTTGCAAATTATAGTTGATGGCACTTTATATACTAAAAAAGTACAAACATCTGAAGTAAAAATCTTAGAAATACAAAGAGAAATAAAGAATTATACAGAAAATTTTGAGAGAGTAAAACTATAAACATTGCTAGTCATCTATAATTAAAAGTTGAGCATATAAGACATCATTATGGTTATTATAATTAAGTTATTAACTATAAAAGAAATTCCATATCTTAGAAAATATAGCATGCTTTTAAGAATTCATGGAACATTAACCATATATTAGACAATGAAGCAACTCAAATATTCTGAAAGTCTAAGTAAGTTACCAAAAAAAAAAGGTGAGAGTTCAAATTACCTGAATGCCACTAGAAATCAATAACAGTTTTTCAGAGAAAAACTAATAAGAATTTAAGTGAAGGTCTTAATCAAAGAAATAATTGATAAAAAGGATATCTCATATATTTAGTAAATAGTAATATTGGCACTGCATGTTAAACTTACAGTGCAAAGTCAATCTGATTTTAGATGAATATTCAAATAATTTGATATTATTATCAAGTACAAAAAAATTAAGTTAACTAGGTATTCCATTCAAGAGGTCACAAAGAGCAGTAAATTCCTTCTCAGGTTAAAAAATGAAATATGTAAAAATATAGAGCAAAAAGAACAAACTAATAAATCAGACAAAAAGGAACACAGGAATAGTTATTTAAAGAAATCTAAAAATTTGTTCATTTTAATCATCAGTTAAATGGACATGTTCCACATAAGACTAGTTAAAGTTGCAATGGTGGCACAATATAAACAACTTTAGAAATTATCATGAAATTTTTCACTAAGAAAATCCAGGAATGAAGTTCTGCTAATGAATCTAAAATCTTCATGGAATGAAATCTAGTTGTATGGGTTTATCTAGTTAACATTTTCTTAAGAAGATCTGAGACATAATTCTTTCACCCTTTAAAAGATTGCAGAGAGTACAAAAGAAGTAGCCCTTCCAGTGTTGGTTTGGTTGTATTACTGGCCTTGATTTTTAACATCTCTCTGTACAATCTTTTGTAGTGACTTTCCACCTCAACCCTGGGCTGTGTTATTTGCTTTGCAAATTGAACAAATAGCAGCAAACTTAAAGAATGCAGAGGATTTAAAAATCATATTCCACTTTCATCTCATGGAACCCTTATGCTTGCTTTAGAGCATCCCTGGACCAGAGGACTGAGGGGTGTGAGCAGCACATGGAAGACAGGTCAATGGTCCCATGTGAAGACATTGAGCCCAGCTTTCTCTCAGGGATCTGCCAGGTGAGCACATATGCTGATCTAGCCCAGATGGGACAAGCACCACCTGTTTTAGATCCTCAGAACCAACAATCAACCACAGATACATGGGAAAAAATAAAAGGCTGTTTTAAATTAGTTTTTTACATAGTATTATTATGATATAGCTAAATTCCTTCCCAAATCATAAGTAAAGGAAATATAAGCCAGGCATCAATTGTAACAAAAAAGCACGAAGCAGAAAATGTATCTCCCTTAGGTAAAATGACCACATACGTATACATATTAGGTAACATATTGGATCCAAATTACTTTTAAAATAATATTGTCAATAAATCTTACTAGTTCTAGAGATAGTTCATTGCTAAATCAAAGATGAAAAAATTATCTGAGTAGATAGTGGAGTGGAATTTGACATAATATAATTCAATCTTTCCTTAAATTTTCAAAGTAAACTATGGTATATTCTTATGAGGAAATAAATGCCCTCTTTTAAAATAAAATACACAAAAATGAATATCATATTTATTGTTTTTAAGCATGCTAATAAAATGCTGGAAAGTGAAAAAAAGCAATTGCAAAATAAAATGAACAATAGACCCATTATTCAAAAATATGAACAAAGGTAGATCAGGAAGAATATATGTCAAACCTGTAGAAATGACATTTTGGTGATTTTTTTCTTAGGTTTTACTTTTTCCAAGCAATTATAGATAATTTTGTACTTAATTAAGATGAACATACACATAAAGAATAAGCAATCTGAACTCTGCCCTTATTTTAGTACAGTTTAGGTCTTGTTAAGTTTTTGGAAGTCTTGGCTTTAAGCTGTAAATCATTATTTTAACTGTAAGAAAATAATGCTAGAGATTGCCAATGTACAATCAATATCAGGAAACACTCCACCATCTCTAATTCTCAGTTATACAACTTTTCCTTACATTTTTTCTTTTTCTAGCTTCTGTTATTCCCAATATCATTTCAACTAAAAATTTGATCAGCATGACTGAATCCTTATGTCTCAACAGCTGGTCAGTTTAATGTTTAAATAGCTTAAGATTTTTCAACTGATCAGTAAAAAAGTAGATTATAAACAATTATGAACAACGAAATAGGGACCCCTTGGGCAACACTTGTTGAATATGAACAAGTTATGCCAGATAACTTCATTTGAAAAGTTCATATCATCAGGCAGGTAGATCTTGAGATGAAAGATACTCTTGTATAATTCCTGTCCATCTTCTATTCTCTATCACTGTGGGAAGTTCAGAAAACTTATAGAATTGACCTAAGGAGTAAATAAACCAGTAGCTGTAAAGTACTAATCAAAGCAGATAAGTACATTCTTTCATGCATAGAATTCTTTTTTTCTACACTAAAAGATGCATTCTTTCTGGTGTAAAGAGGAAAGTCAAATAGAATAGAATAATACTGCTATCCCGTGGTCATCTGATACTCACGTCACCTCTGCTCCATGCAACAGAACTTCATTTTTATGACCCTTTTTATTTAAGCATAATTTAAATATACCTTTGGATTTTTCTCAATTCCATTTTTGCTTTAAACTCACTGGCAGTTTTCTTGGATGTCTGTCTCATTCTTCTGTTATCATTCTTATTTATACACTGTTACTGCCATCATTTAACATGTTCTCACATTCATGGGTGAGCTCCTTGGACAGCTGTGTCATCTCTTTACATATCCCAGCTCTTACTTCTTCATCTGTACCATCTGTGATTCTATGGTCCAAGTCCAGTTTTGACACTCTTCTTTCCTCTAGTCTCATCATCACTTTATTAATATCTTAACTCCTAAGGATACTTTCTCTAAGCTTTCTGCACTGTGGATTTGTATTTTCTAGGAATTCCTAATTCTATGTACTGATTCTTGTTTCTGCTTCTGTCTGATGGCAGGATGACATGATTAATGTTTCCTAGGTTTTTTAGTGTTTGTTTTTCTTTAATAAGTTCCTTTGTGTTGGTAGGATTAGATTTTGTGGCAGGTTCTCCTGTTAAGTTTGTAATAGATCAACATATCCAGTTTCCACATATTGTTCTTAGAACTGAATGAAAGTCTCCAATCACTATGTCTTACCTCAATCAGTTTTATAAGAGACATAATGACACTAACTTCAGGTTCACCCGGCTCCTTGAAGCTTCGTTCTGTTCACCTTTGGACCTTACCCAGCCACTACCAAATTTTCATGATTCCATAGGTAGCTTTTTACAATTCTAATTTATTTCTGCCTTCTTGTCTCCTTACCTCCTGCTGGCCACATGTACTCCTGCTATACAATCTCACTCACAGCCTGTCAAAGTGATGGTTAAACTTTAATGTACACTGTCTAGACTAAGAATGTTTTAAATAACACCAACATGCACTGCAACAAAAGTGACCTTGCTCTTTTAGGAATACATTTCCTTAGTTTCATTCTTCTCAGCTTTGTATGGAGGAAGCATTCTGCTGCCTGTGGTTCAAATATTACTGAAATGAAATTGAATGCATCAGCCCATAAATCTAGTTGTCATTTGTTATTAAGGTCACCCAACAGGTAGGAGGGGTAGGACTCGGGAGCCAGCCTGGCTGGTTTATCTTGCTGATGCACCACTTACAAAGCATGTGACTCCAGGCAGGTGACCTAACTGCTCTCTGCCTATGTTTACTTTTCCACAAAATGAAGATAATTATAGACTCGCACTTTTAGAAGTGCTATGAAGATTAAATAAGTGAATGCATATAAAGTGCAAGAGCATGCGTGGCATATGAGGAGGGCCATCATTGCCATCTGACACCCGTGCCTGGCTTGAAATGATAGCATGCACCAAGAGAAAGACTGCAAACTTCAAAGTCAAAGGTCAAGTCCTACCTGCCCTGCTACCTGTCAGCTAGATGGCCTTAGATTTCACATTTGAGCTTCTGTTTGCTGTAAAATAATGCAAGTATCTATAGTGCAAGATTAACTGTGAGAATGAGAGTGAAATATGGAGTATGAATCTAAAATATGGGCTGTTCCATTCCTCAAGATGAATGTAAGATTTAGGTATTACTAACACATACTGCTAACAGCAGGACAGTGTGGGACACACGGCACACAGCCCTCTGCTGGGAGCTATTAATGCTGCCAACACTCTCCCTGTCTTCAGGGGGGTCTTACCAGGTTTGATCTGCAGTACTGTGTCGCAATTAAGGTGTTTTGCTGTGAAGTTTGGTAAGTAGTTTAGTTTAAATTCTGATTCCGATCCTTAAGCAGCTGTGGAAGTATAGAGAAGTCAGTTAAGCTTTGGGGCTCTCCCGTTTCTTATCTGTAAAGGCTTGTTCCATCAAATAACATTGCGAGACTTGAACAAAATAATCCAAATGAGAAGTTTAACAAAACCCAGATCAGTGCAGTGCACGGAGTGTTGCAGTTGCTCTCCTGGTGGCCACTGAGTTGACTCTATCAGAGTGAAACAAAGTCCTGAGCGTGGTTTGTAGATTTCCAAACAAGGAGAGACTGCACTGAATGATACACGTGAAATTTATGGTGTGCTTTGCAGTTTTATTTCCAATTATAAGTAATTCAGAATCCTATTGTATGAAGCAGCATGTACTGAATGTCAGTACATGTCAACCCGTCTCGAAAGGCTGATGTAGTCCACTGTGTGATGGTGGTCAGGCAGAGGACCTGCCGGGCTGCGACTTGCTGGGGTTTGGTGACTGTATGTTCTTGCTCTGTGACGCTCGGTTGCACAGAGAGCTTTATTTCCTAGAAGACTCTTCCCTAAGTAAATCACTGTAACCAGTGAGGAGGAGTAAAATACTTGTGTGAACAAGCATAAGTCACTTCATATATACTAAAAATAATAAATATTAATTGAAGCCGGGTGTGGTGGTGCACGCCTTTAATCCCAGCACTCAGGAGGCTGAGGTAGGAGAAGTGTTGTGAGTTCGAGGCCGGCTTGGGCTACAACGCCAGCGCAAGGCCGGCCTGAGCTACATAGTGCGACTCTGCCTCAAAAAAAACTAGGGCCGGGAGTTTGGCTCAGTGGCTTAAGCGCCTGCCCTGGCAGGCGTGAGGTTGTGAGTTCGATCCCGGTGCCGCAAAACAAACAAACAAACAAAAAATATATATATATATATATTAATTGATGTTTAAATTTCTAGTTATTTCAATAGAGACTGGCAGTTAATAGCTGGTTCTGCCAATTACAAGGGATGTATCCACAGGTTTAGCTTCCCCGTTTTTGAACATAGCTTATCTTCTGTATCATAGAGCTGTTATAAAATTAAACAATAAGGTATGGTAGTATTACTACTATCCATGTTACATAGTAGGTATTTGAAGAATATTAATTCGCATTTTACTTTTGAATCCTTCCTATCCTTACACTATTTGCTTCTCAAATTCTTTGCTGAGAATGATTTCTAAAGCTTCTCTTATCTCCTAGCTACAATTTACTGATTTTATGCCTTGTGATGTTTGCAATTGTTTATGTTCACTTCCATATCATCTATGATGTCTATGATACTGTCTTGGAAATGTGTTGCCAACAGACAAAATGCCATGTGTAGTAGGATCTCTGGGAAGTAAAAGCTCTTAAGGTTTGTCCCAGGCTGGGTCTTGTCCAGCAGTGGGGGAGAAAAGCAGCTGGATGTTTTAGGACTGATTAAAGAACGTGCACAGACAATGCTAAGAAGCTTGCCTTTACAGATAGCCACTTCCAGAAGAGAGTGGCAAACTTTTTTCTAGAAACCTTCAATTTATGCTGAAGCAACAGTGTCCTATATTCATCCATCTCTAGGCAACTTTCTAAAATCCTCTGGAGCTTTCTTTAAACAAAATGATTCCACCTTCCTCTATACAAGATGTAAACTATTCTGAGCCCTTGTATGAGTCTCATGTCATTAAACACTGGTCTTCTTCAAATCACACCACCTCAGATCGTATCTGTCATCCCTGTATGTATCTTTAAAAAACAGAAGCATGAGCCACATTTACACACTTTTTTCTACACTCATTATTTTCTTGCAGTTACTTATTCCACTGTAGTTAATTTATATATAATGTTAGTACTTCTCTGGGTTTCAAACAGAAATTTTTTTGTTGTTGAGTTAAGGCTTTTTATTTTCTTCGTTTCATTTTTAAATCAAAATACTGTATTGGAAATGACCCCACTTTAGAAGTAGATTCTCATTCTAACCTGTGCATTCATATTCTGGTGGCCTTTGGAGAGGACATGTGCTATGCATAAGCCTTTAGTTTCACCAAGGCAAACTGAAGGAATACAGTTAGGGGATTTCCCAACTTTAACTATCTGCTCTTCTAGAATGTGTGAAAGCCTGCTAAATTCTAGAGGGGTAGAAGAAGTTATGTTCTAGTAATAATTTTTCCAATATTCTATCTTTATTTGAAAATAATATGCTTCTAATTTTCATGGATAGGAAAAGAAATATAGAACATTTTCTGAAATACAGCAAAGCAATTATTTCATCCAAATATTGTAAAATAGTAGATGGTAGAAAAAAAAGTACATATACATTTTTGTCTCTTAAAGTTACTCACTTGCAAATAGAAGATCAGAGCCCCTGTTTTACAGAAAGCCTCAAGTAATGCAGCAGATGGCAAATGGTATATCAGACTTTCATCTCTACTCATAACATTTTCATATGAAAATGTCCATATATGTACACATGAATATATGATTTTGATATCATCATACAGTTATCACATGACAATGAATGCATTGTGAAGCAGTGCCTGTGTATATGAAGAAGCATTAGTTTTCTTGAACTCTAACGATTATTTTTCTCTGTATCTATCAAGTAAAATTGTGACTAGAATTTTCTCCTAGAGATAGTTCCAGTAGCAATCCAAGATAAACCAAGTTAATAAATCAATAAATAAGCAGTCAAGAAGGCAGGTCCCTGTCAAAGTCTGAAATGTTTTCCTACTATTGTTCATCCTGTACTGCTTTCACATAGATTTAATCCTTTAAATTTTTTTGTAAACACCTACAACTTGGAGTCAAGGACAGAAGTTACTGTTTTATAACCCCAGCCGTCTTCTTCTGTTGTCTTGAATAACTCCCCAGATACAGTTGTTCTTGTGCACTCACACTGGTAAATACCCAGGAGAAAGATTAACGCCCCAGAACCAATGCGAGAAGCAGCACAGAAGAACCCGTCTTCCAGAAACTCTGGAGGTCTTGCTAACACCATTTTAGGTGAATAATTTCTAGGAAGGGCAAAGGACATTCCGTGAGATGGTGTTTATCCATTTTCCAAAGCATAAATGAAGGTGATATGCCCAGAAATATTAGCTATGATTTAAACACTTTGCTTCAGATATTTTCATTAACTGAGCTGTCACTGATTATAAATTACCCAGTTTCTTTGTATTTCACTGTACCTCTAACATGGAAATTCGATTTACAGATTTGAATTTAAATTTAAGAAGTTCATTTTTACAAAAGGTTTATGTCATTTTTAACTTGACTTCAAATATATTTTTCTTTCCATTTGGTTTAGAAATGGAGGTAGGAGGAAAGAGAAAGGGGATCAGAAAAGAAGTAAGATGTGTTATGTACATGAACCAAATGCCACGGTGAATGTAATCATTATGTATGGTAAACATGTACAAATAAATACGTAATATAAAAAGACCAAAGTCATTAAACATTAAAATTAAGACAAACCATCACATATAATTCTCAGTGACTGGTGTATACAGTTACTAATAATTTTTGGCAAGATATTATTATTATTTTGTTTGTTTGCAGCACTGGGAATCAAACTCACAACCTCACACCTGCCAGACAGGGGTGTAAGCCACTGAGTCAAACTCCCAGCCCTAATTTTGGACAAGATAGTTTGACTTTCTGCTATATCAAATAACTTTTCCAATGATTTTACTCATATAAAATATGCAATATAGTATAGGCATGCATGAACAACTACATTTTGGTCAGTGATTGACAGCATATACAACAACAGTGTCATATGGTTATATCACCTAGTAACATCTTAGCTGTTATAGTTTGCATAAGTAGACACTATGATGTTTACAAGATGATGAAATTGCCTAATGAGTCATTACTCAGAAAGTCTGCTTACTGTTAAGCAACACATTCTATAGATACGTGATTGAAAACTTTCACATGGAAGGACAAATTAATATACTACCTCTCAAAGGTACTTTCTTAGAAAATATTTCTGCTTTTATAACACTTTTAATCAAACTAAGCATTCAATTTTTTGCCTTATGGGTTGAAATATTTCACAACGATAAGAACTCAGATTTATCATGACATGTTAAATCTTCAACAACTTTGCTTCCAAAAAATGTGGATGAATCATATTTTAGAAATACAGAAATTAGAAAATTTTAAAAATTGTTCAATGCAGGAGTCACTTTTATTTTTAAAGACAGAGGCTTTATAGGGTGATATTTAAGTGGCTCTTTTTACTACTTTGATATGTTAGTTTTTTAGTTGGTTTCTTCATCTGTAAAATGACAATAATAAGTAGTAGCTATGTTATAGGGTTGCTAATTAGTAATAAATTAGTGAATATAGAAAGTGATCATATGAGCCCCTCAATACACGAAACTTAATAAAGTGTGTGTTATGATATTATTATTTTAATGATAGTATTTGCAATAAATTCCAAACATTATCATGAAACCTTATCATAAAAGGAACACTTTTTTTTCAGTCATTCCTTGGGGGGACAAAAATAAAATCTTTTTCTACTAATCTAGAAAGCAAAATGTATGATATGAATATGGCTATAGCTATTATTTTTACAAGAACGATTCCATCCAAACAAGTAATGAAATTTTAGAAATTTAAAATTTAAAAAAATTATGTTTCAGTGTACTTGCACAAAAGTATTTGAAGGAAAAAAGAATGCTAGAATACTAACCTCAACAGTTGATTACTGAATACCAGGAAAAGTTAATAAAAATGTTTAAATATTTTAAATATTTCAGTACTACAAAAGCAACTGATTTGTTTAAGGACTTCAGATCTATGTGGAGAACAATATAAGCTAAATCTCCCTTCACACTGTAGTGTACAAGTAGGATTCTATTCCCAGTGTAAAAACAAGTGCAGAGCTGGTGTAAAAGTTGGGTTGAGGGTAGTGAAGCCTACAGAGTAGAATCGCTTCTAACCAGCTCAGCAAGAGAACTACTGAGGAAAGAAAAGACAGAACGACTGCTACTGGAATTCCTGCTCTCCTAAGATGACCCTGAAAGGTACCAGACAGGAAAACTGGGAGGCAGGTACGCCAAGTCATCAGCACAAAAAGCTCATCACAAGGATGCTATTTATGAAAACTTAGCAGGAATCATATTTTTGAGTTCTTAAACAGAATAGTAAAGAGGTATGACAGATTTGTAATATTCTACCATTTACCCACGGCTTATCTCATTCAATTAAAATCTCTGTGACATTGATATTACACTAAAAATGTGATGAGATGAGATTCACTTAGGAAAGTGCAATTATTTCCAGATTTCAGATAAAGCCAAAACATTAAACATTGCAACTTTCAAATGAGCCATGAAAGATATTTTGCTCTAAAAGAGAACTGATTTTCATAGTCATTAAATTATAGAACAGGTTTTGATGAGAAAATCGAGTTTAATGAGATAACAGTTTCAGGATTTCCCCCAATCTTGTCTTGCTTTCCACCTCCATTCATTTATCACCTTCAGGCTATGATTACACTGAAACAAAAAGAATGAAAATAGAATGAGATCAGAAAGTAAGAAAAACAAAGATGAATTGTGAGCAAGAAAAGAGAAAATGGTGTTTTAGAGCACTGAGTTGAAGAGAGACCAAGAAATAAAAGCTTTTGGAACCAATTCAGTCTTGTTTCCACTCATTTCTATACATATCTGACCACGACATATTTCAAATATTTAATAATAATGTGAATTCAGGTGCCAGATACATTTTTTCTTTGATTTTCACTATAGAATTGTAAATGTGTTTTACTATATGTATGCAGTTACGAAGTTTCAAGGTAGAAATCAAACTACTAATTTTAAATTCAAAGAAACTGGTGAAAAATTCTAAAATATGGAACTACCAAAGATCCTGAATAATCAAAGCAATCTTTGGAAAAAAAAAGACTTTATAGTATTTGGCTTCAAAATATACTACAAAGTTACACAAAGCAAAACAAAACAGTACTGGCATCATGGTACATAAAAAGACCTTTGGAACAGAATGGACATCCCCCAAATAGATCTAAATAGATCTATGCAGTGACAGTCAATTAACTTTGACAAAGGTGCCAAAAACACACAATGAGGAAAGGCTAATGTCTATATTAAACTGTGTTGGAAAAACTATCCTCACATGTGGAAAAAAGAAATTGGACCTTACCTCATAACCCCCCCCAAAAATCAACTCAATATGGATTTAAGATTCAAACAGACCTGAACACTGAACTAGAAAAAAAAATAGGGAAAATATTCCTTGACATTGGAAAGAAATTTTTTAAATATAATCCCAAAATCACAGGCAGCAAAAGCAAATTAGACAAAGTTAAAAAGTTCTGCATGGAAAATAGAATGGTAAACCAAGGGAAGTGACAACTTAGAAAATATTCACAGACCACAATCTGATAAGGAGTTTATATCAAAAATACATGATGAGTTTTAACAATTCAATAGCATATAATCTGACTGGAAATTGGGAAAATACCTGATTAGCATTTCTTGAAAGAAGATATGCAAACAGTCAAGGCATATATAAAATGCCTTACTCATTAAGGAAATACAAATTAAAATCACAATGTTATTGTACCTCATAACTGAGACAGTGGCTTCTGTAAGAAAGACAAAAGATGGAGCCGGGCGTGGTGGCGCATGCCTTTAATCCCAGCACTTGGGAGGCTGAGGTAGGTGGAGTGTTGTAAGTTCGAGGCCGGCCTGGGCTACAACATGAGCGCAAGACCGGCCTGACCTACATAGTGCGACCCTGCCTCAAAAAACTAGGGCTGGGAGTTCAGCTCAGTGGCTTAAGCACCTGCGCTAGCAGGTGCGAGGTTGTGAGTTCAAACCCTGGTGCCGCAAAAAAAAAAAAAAAAAAAAAAAAAAAAAAAAAAAAAAAAAAAAAAAAAAGGCAAAAGAAATATATTGGTAAGGATGCAAACAAAACAGAACTCTGTACATTGCTCAGTAGAAATTTAAAATAGTGAAGTATGAAAATTCCTCAAAAAATATATATATACTATGTTATCCAGCATTCTCAGTCCCTAGTGTAAATCCAGAAAAGCTGAAGTCAGTTTGTTGGAGAATTATCTGCACTGTCATGGTCATTGCAGCCTTACTGACAATAGCCAAGATGAAAGATGTAACCTGAGTGTTCACTGAGAGGCGAGTGGTGAAGAAAACGACACACACGTATATACAAAAGAATGCTATTCAGCCTTTAAAAAGAAAATCCTGTCATTAGCAGTAATATAGAAAAACCTAGAGATCTTTATGTTAAGTAAAGTAAGCCAGGCACAGAAAGACAAGTACTGCACGTCCTGTCATTGCTTGTATCTAGATGTCCTGTCAGTGCCTCATGTGGTCATAGGTGGGGCTTTTTGGAGGTGGCTGGATATAAGGTGTGTGAGTATGGATGCAGGGTAAGTGATAATTAAATTAGTGCACTGATTCATTTAGCATAGTTCTGGGTGTGGACAATGGGAAGGAATACCCTAAGTGTGAGGCCACCAACCAATAGGCTTGCAACCTGAGCCAGCTAGAAGGGAAAGGGAGGCTTGCTGCTTTGCTGCCTGTAGCCTTCTACCTGCCCTGCCATGGACTGATACTCCTTTGCCACGCCCCTTATTCTCCTGTGCTATGCCACTGTGCCTTGTGTCTTAGTTACTTTTCTCTTATTGCTGAGACAGAATACCTGACATCCAAAACAAGGGAAGGAAAGGTTTATTTCTTACAGTTCTTGGAGGTTTCAGTCCATATTCAGCTGGCTGCAAGGCAGGGTGGCACGGTAGGGCAGCCATTCATGGTGGCCACTACAAACACAAGGGCAAACCAGCAAGAGAGGGAAGACATGCCTTCTTCCGCCCCTTACACTGTATGTCGGTTCCACCCCGGGTGGGTGCAACACTCACATCACCAATCCCAGTGCCAGACAACAAACCAATCACGAATGCTAGTCTCAGCATGTCCATGCTGTGATTACATGAGACTTGGCGGGGCCATAGGAATATAAACCGTAACACCTTGGTACCAGCTAACTATGGACTAAAACTTCTATAAACTGTGAACTAAAATAATTCTTTTCTCCTTTAGCTTGTGGGTGTCAAGCATTTTGTCTCAGCAACAAAAAAGTACCTAACACTCTGTATGATTTTACTTATATGTCGAGTCCAAGAACATTGAATTAATAGAAATGGAGAGTAGAATGGTAATTACTGGGAGATAGGAGAGGGAGGAGTGAAAATGAGGTAATATTAAGGGAAACACACAAAGTTATAATTACACTGGATTAATGATTTCAAGAGACCTATTGTACAGTATGATTGATATGGTTAAAAACATACTGCACATTTAAAAATTACTAAGAAATTCTGAAATGTTCTCATCACAGAAAACAAGTATGTGCAGTGTTAGATATTTTAATTAGATTGATTTAATCATGTCATAAGGTTTTCCTATGTCAAAACATCATACTGTACATTGCTACTATATATAATATTCATTTTTCAGTTATACCTTACTAAAGCTTTTGGAGGATGGAGACTACCCATGGCCACAGTCAAACACTGAAAATTAGTTAAAAAGTTAAATTCAACATAGTTAAGATTGGTTTGCTCTTTTTATTTATCTATTTATTTATTTATTGCTTAATAAGGCTATGATTTATTTGTTCCTCTCATGCTTACCTCTATGGAGTATTATATTTATGGAATCTCTGGCTATATACTAAAGATAGGTTTATAAATGCCACATTCATGAAAGTACTAGCAATTCAGATGCTGACAACTAGCTCCGTAAGGACGATGGAGGTTAATATGACCATCTTACTTTTCCCTACATCTGAACTATACTTGGAATAAATGTAAACCTTCTCCTTTGCATATATGGAGTACTATGTACTTTACAATAAGTATTGCTTCTGATAGGTTTTCTTTAAATATTTCAGACAATGTCATAGCCATTGGTATAAAAGAAAAACCCCAGTCCAAGAATTTCAAAAGAGGTGATAATCAAGTGACACATCGTCAAAGATGTTGTCAGATCTGTATGTTCTATAGATTAATTGTTCAAGAATATCACATAATGAAGATACTGTGGGTTAATTTCTAGGTTTAAATATTTTATGCTCCAGTGTTTTATGGTGACCTAAAATCTGAGAGTTAGTTACAGATTGGATAAGGGGTTAAGGTTAGGGCTAGAGTTAAGAAACATCAGATGTACTTGTGTACAAATTATAGAAAAGGGTTTTTTAATTATTTTATCACTGCCCCCTTAACTTTAAGGGGTCAATTTCAGCATCAAGTGTTCTAAAATATTCTAAAATAGTTAATGAACTATTTTCTAATGTTTTGTCTCCATATATCTTCCTTGGACTCTCAGAACAGAAAGTAGAGTTGAATGTGTATGATAAGTTGAGAAGAGAAAGACTGTCTGTCATCCAAGGGTTCTCAAAATTTCTCATAGAAATTCATGAAATTATTGTCACATTATGGTCCATATTTTCTTTTTCATGAAAACTATTGAAGAAACCATGTGTCAATTTCAAATAGTCAAACATGAATGAAAGTCAGAGTCTCACCCACACAGGTGTACCCAATGCTATACCAATTGCTAATGTCAATTTTTATGACTATAAAGGAAACTCTAATATTACCCAATATGAGTACACACACACACACACACACACACACACAGACATACACCCACAAACTTGAGAAGACAACAGCTCTAAAAACTGAAGAGGCAAGAATTCACTTTATATGCCTTTTTTACTGTCTTAAATATTTATCTTCTTTCATATTCTTACATTTTACAATTCCCTTATACAGAAATACAGTGCAAAAATACCACCGAAAATCTAATGTCTTTTGCACTTAAGCTTCATGAATATTTCACTTGAATCTCTGCCCTCAGGGGCCTTGCATCACTAGAGCATTATGCTCTTTTCTTGATGAATAAATTATTCTAAAAATGCTTCCAATTTCAAGCAAGGTCAGCCTGGAAAAAATCTGAATACAAACAGGCTTGATTTAATGCAGTTTGAATATAAAAGTACGCAAGTTAAGAGAAACAATTTGTAACTTGTTTTACTCTCTGTAGCCAGTTATCACTGTTCTAAAAATTCATTCCATTGGTACATTTTATATAAAAATAATTCATTTTAGTCCCTTTCGCCTTACATCAAATACTTATCACCCACTTGTGTCTCAGACATGCGAACAGGCACAAAGGATATAATGACTAGCACTACAGAGTTATTTTCTGCCCTCATCAAACAAATAAATCATTACAAACTGTGGAATATGATCAGGGAAACAGGTAAAGAAAGAGAGAATGATATCAAGGATAGACTTTAATGAGACTTTCCTTATAGGAGAGGAGCCCAGGAAATGGGAAAGAGAGGGTGATTTGGGCAGAATTGACAGACAAATGAGCCAAGACAAGAAAGAATTTGACCTGTTTGAGGAAAGAAGTGACCAGAATTGTTTCAGCAAATGTAACTGAGTGCAAATGGTGGAGGTTAGGATGGAAGATCAGACACAGTCAAGGCCTCAGACTTATGAATAGGCCTTGATAAGGAATGCGACTTCATTCGCGGTATCATTATAGAGTTTTCAGTAGAGGGTGGAGTGACATAATTGGATTTGCACTACAAGAAGCCATCTTCCAATGCTCTGCAGAGGTGGATTTTAAGCAGATAGGAGGCCATATTCTGTGGCTTGAGCCAATACCAGGAAGAGAGAAGATGCATATAATAATTCAGAAGATTGACAGTAGATCCAGATAAAAATCATTTACTTTGTTTAGTGGCAAGAATAACCAAACTTAAATTGTTTGCAAGAATATGTGGAGAAGAATGAAATGTGTCTATTGAAATCACAGAATCACAAAGCCCAAAGAGAATACAGATTTCACTCAGTTTAACATCTTACTTCATAGTTTAGAAACTAGAAGCTCTTTTCTTTTGATCCTGATTTTTTTAACCGAAATGTATTTTTAACTGTATACAAGGATTGTACCTATTACAGCTGCAGTCATTTAAAGGTGTGCCTGAGTGTGTGTTTTCAACTTGATTAGCATACAGCTGGCAGGTTCACACTGCTTATTGGCAGAATGCCCTGCTCCTCCCCGTATAAACCTCTCTGTCTATGGGGCAGCTGGGTGTTCTCAACACATGATGGCTTCTCACAGAGCAAGAAAGAATGCAAAAGCCATAGTAGCTTTTTATCCTACTCTTGGATATTGCCCACCTTGGTTTCTTCACTATGCTACTGCTTACTTACTTACATATTAGTCCTACTCTGTGAAAGGGGGATACACAAAGTGCTGAATTCTAGAAAGAAATGGTTTGGAGAGCTATATTGGAATCCAGCTACCTGAGGGAGAAAGAAAACAACTTAAATGAGCCAAGTTTCACCTACTAATGCAAGAATCCAGAAGATAACATGTAAAATTAATACACCAAAAAGTAATAGTTTGGCCATGTGCAGGCTACCACCGGACTGGGAACAGCCATACCCAAGCCTCTCCCCATGAGTCAGTGCCATTTGTGGGCGGGGAGGGGGGGAGAGAGAACAAAGCCACACCAGCAAGTAAGACCAGTCTGGGAACCAGTGCCATGCACAGGCCACCACCAGAGTGGGAACAGCCAAACCCCAGCCCCTTCCAGTCAAACCCAAGCCTCTACCCATGAGTCAGCACCATTTATGGACTGGGGGATAGAGAGAACAAGGCCACACCAGCAAGCAAGCCCAGTCTGGGAACCAGCGTCATGCATGGGCCACCGTCAGACTGGGAACAGCCAAACCCCAGCCCCTTCCAGCATGAAGGCTGGCAAACAAGAAGTACTAGTCCCCTACCCCCACCCCATAAGTCACCGGCTTATCTGGAGAAACACAGGCTGTGATGATAGCTATGGAGGTGAAATACAACTGGATGCCTATGGTGCTTTGGTGTTTCACTAACTTTGCAAGTCTAGGGCCAGTGATCTGATCAAAGGTTCAGAGGGCAGTGGTACACAGTGTGGCATCTAGGGGGATCTCCTTCTGAGGGTTGTAGCCATTGTGGATTCCCTATGAACTTGTTTTAAAGTCTTATATCATTTCCATTGTTCTGTTGGGTTGAGTTTTATTCTCTTTTGTTTTGTTTGATTATGTTAAATCCAGTCACAGAAGCAGCTATTTCAAAGATAGCAAGATATATGGTAGCAATTTTGGATTTACTATTGGATTGTTTTGAAGTCCTTTATTGCACTCATTGTTTTGTTTTTATTGCTTCTATTCTATTCTGTTGTGCTTGATTTTTACTATGTCCAAAGTTATCTGCAGTAATTTTGAAGACATCAAAAAGCATTATGGTAACTATTGCTGATTTTGTAATATTTTGAAGTCCTGTATCTCTTACACTGGTTTGTTTTGATTGGTTTTATTCTGTTTTATCCTCTTTAAAATAAAATTTAAAAAAGTAATAGCTTGCATAGTGATTTAAGGTAACAGTTGGTGTGATAGAGCCAGCTTGTATAAGCTTTTGCGTGAACTGCTAAATTTTCAGAAATGCTATGACCTGCTTAATAAACACACTCATTACTAAGAGTCAAAGTTGTTGTGTTACACTTTACTGTTATCTGTACTGTGGAGATGAATCACTGTATCTGTGCAGCAGAATGCTATGCAACAGTGAGCTGGACTCATCCCTTTCAATTCTGTGCACAGCAGCAGCTGGATATCAGTCATGACAAGAATATTTATACCACAGAAATCATCAAGCACTATATATCACAGCTTGATATTATTTTGTTGATTGTCTAGACTTAAAGTAATGAATAAAATATTAATACTGCTGATTAAATTTCAAAATCTGTCATTAGTGGGGTTACTAAATTGTAAATAGTACAAAATTTGAAGAAATATCTTTGCATTTACATATCACATCATTGATGAACAATGAAATTCAGACATTTCTTTAACTTTTATCTCATTTTTTGAAACAAAAAATATCAACATTTATAGTGGCTGAACTAAACTGAAATAGCTAAGTTTTTAACCTAACAAAATGTTATTGCAGAAAACAAACTACAAGATTCAAAACTAAATAGTTGAAAGCAGAGCTGTAGGACTAGTAATGGCAAGGGTTAGAGCAGGGTCTGTTTTTTTTATTATAAATTTTTTTGTATGACTGAATTTTTTTAACCATGTACATATATTAGCTTTAACTGAACCCTATATTTTTCCATTCATGACTAATTTACAAAATTCAGCTTGAAGCAAGGTTTTCAACTTTCTCATGAAAGCATTATTTTACCCTTTCAACCACAAGTTTGGGGAGATTATTCTGCAAGTTGATTAAATTCATCTCTTCAGTCTCTAATAAGAAGTCTCTGAAATCCACCAAATTATCAATAATAAAAATATTTACTTTCTTTCCCAAAGTATTTACAATGAACATCATATGTAAATCCTCTTTCATCGTGTTTATTCATTACTTCATGGAATTTTGTAGTGTTATGAGAATTATGTTTTAAAATATAATACTGAGATGATCAAAAAGTTAGTACAAAGTGGCCATTTTGAAATTTCCTCCCACCTATAAAGATTTGAATTGCTTCAACTTTTTTTTTGGATGTTATAGTTTTTTATAAACAATTCACATTAAAGGAATTACAACTCACTTAACTGAAAATTTATATTAAAATGCAAATATAACTACAGATAAAAAATAGAGGATTTAGACATGAAAAAGCAACCCTAATGGATAATTAAAATATGAAAAGATGCGCAAAACCCTCATTGATCTTTCAAGGAAAGAGACATTAAAATAAATATAATGTCATTTACAATCACACTACCATAAAAGGCAGATCTAGCTTCATTACTTTTCTCATTGTTGTGACAAAATACCCAATACCCAAAGTTAAAGGAGAAAAGCTTTATATAAACTCAGTTTGAGGAGGTTTTAGTCCACAGTCAGTTGGCTCCAAGGCAGGGTGGCATGGCAGAGGGGCATGGCAGAGGAGAAAGAGTCCATGGTGTGACAGACAGAAGGCAGCAAGCAACAAGCAGCCAGCCTGCCTGTCCCTTGCATTCCACCCAGGCTGTCCAGCCTTTTCAGTGGTGCCACCCAGACCATGCTAATTCCAATCAGTACACTAACTTAGTACCACATATCCTTAATCCCAGCATCACTCACCCTAGATCGAGCAGCTCTGAAAAGCCCCACCCATGGGCACATGAAGTTTGGGGGGCATCTAGGTTCAAACCATAATAGCAGACAACAGCAAAAGTTATTTAGAATGAAGTAAAATGGCAATGTACATGCTATTGTTGGGAGCAACAAGTGAAACAACCACCTAGAAGAGCAATTTGGCAACAGGTAGTGTATTTTAAGATACTAATACCAGTGGCTGCACTTCACTTATCTATCTTAGTGAATATCCCTCATACATGTCTGAAGAAATGTACACCACGGTGCTCAATTCAACATTATTTGTTTGCAAGTATAAGTAATTGACACCTGATATGAAAATAATCAGAAGCATTTTGAAATTACCAATCATACCTACAGAAAAATTAGTGAATAGCTGTACTAGACAATCATAAAGTAATTGATTACTTATAAAAATCAGCAGTTAATGACCAGAAATTATTAATATATCAGGATTTTAATTGAAACTGTATTGTCTTGTTCAAGGGCAAGCATTTTGAATTATTCTTTTTATGACCTAATGCTGTTAGTGATAGGAGTAGAGATAGGGTTCAGTATAAGCACCAGAACTTCTACCTATAATAAATGTTTAAATGTGTAAAAGGGGAGAATTATTAATTTGTTATAATTTTATGATATTTTATGGGCAGGTTTAGTGGTCCAGAAAAATCACTGTGGGGATCTAGTCACGTTATTTAGAAAGACGTTACATAGAAGTGAAACAGTTTGGTATAAAGAGCCTCCAATAACCTTGCTGCAGGGCTCATCTCTAGGGAGAGCTGGTATTCAGATTCAAAAGCATTCAGACTCTTGTTTCTGTCAAAGATGACGCTAATGGTGGTGATGATTTTTTACAGTGTGGGTGATGATTTTTTACAGTTGAGAAACAACTAGGCTGAAATTGTTCCATGTCTTACCTTAGTATCAGAATATCTGTTGAGAGCAGTATTAATCACAACCCATTAGGGCTGGATGCAATGTGACCCAGAAGAGCTACATTCTATCTTGCTCTCAATAATCTGGGACAAAGACATAATGTGGTGAGATATACACATCAAAAGAGAGCATGTGTTCTGATTATCACTTATGTGCACAGACTTGTGGACAAGTCTACGATGAACCTGGAACTTCATCCAATATTCTAGTTAACACTGTCTGGGAATGACATTGTAAAACAAGAAAGAGTTTGCCCCACAAGAGAAGGTGACATTATTATTACAGTGACTGGATCAATGAATAATTGCTTGAGGTTCTACTTGTACATGACTTAAATGTCTATGAAAAGAAAAGAAGGATAAATTTTATTAATCAATAAGTAAATGACTAGATTAAAGTGCAAAAACACATAGCCCAGAGATTTTTCCTTGCAATTATTTTCTCTTTTCTTTATGCAAGATAAGATCTAACTTAAACCCAGAAATTAATGTAGTGAAAACATTAACTGACAGTGTCACATAAATATTTGGGTTTCTTTGCTCATTGCATCAGTTTCAGCAAAAATAAAAGCAACTATGAGCACCAAAAAGTGACCTCAGCAGAAGAGGACTTTAACGATGAAGTGGATTGGATGACCTGTTCTGTAGATAGTACTCAACTTCCTTCTTTAGCCAACCTTGTCACTGCCCAACAGGCTCTTGAACAGAGTTGCTGTGGTAGAAGGGATGGAGGTTATTCATGGGCTCAGCAACATGGACTCGCATTTACCAAGGCTGGTCTGCTACAGCCACTGGTGAATGCCCAATATGCCAGCAGCAGAGGCCAACACTGAGTCCCTGATATGGCACCATTCACCAGGGCAATCAGCCAGTGACTGGTGATGATTGATTATATTGGACTACTTCCATCATGGAAAGGACAGCACTTTCCTTACCTGGCACAGACACTTACTCTGCACATGGATTTGCCTTCCCTGCATGTAATGCTTTTATCCAAACTATCCTCCATGGACTCACAGAATGCCTTATCCACCATCATGGAATTCCACACAGCATTGCCTCTGACCAAGGAACACATTTTATAGCCACAGAAGTAAGGCAATGGGATCGTATTCATGGAATTTACTGGTCTTGCCATGTTCCTCACTATCCAGAAGCAGCTGGATTGCTAGAAAGGTGGAATGGTCTTTTGAAGACATCAGCTAGGTGGCAATAGCTTGCAGGGCTGGGGCAAGGTTTTTCAAAAGACTGCATATGCTTTGAATCAGCGTTCACTGTATGCCTGGGATTCAGGGGTCCAGAATCAAAGGATGGAAATGGGAATAGTACCACTCACCATTATCCCCAGTAGTAACCTAGCAAAATTTTTTCTCCTGGCTCCACGATCTTACACTCTGCTGGCCTGGAGTCTTAGTTTCAGAGCAGGGAAAGCTTGTACCAGGAAGTATAACAATGATTCCATGGAACTGGAAGCTAAGACTTCTTGATCATTTTGGTCTCCTTGTGCCTCTGAGCTAATAAGCTAAAAAGGGAGTTACAGTATTGGCAGGGGTGATTGACCCAGACTATCAAGGGGAAATTGACCTATGACACTACAATGGAGGAAAGAAAGAATATACTTGGAGTGCAGGAGATCCTTCAAGAGCACCTCCTGGTATTAACATGTTCTGTTATTGAGGGCAGTGGGAAACAACAACCCAACCCAGGCAGGATAACAAATGGCCCAGCAACTTCAGGAATAAAGCTATGGGTCACTCTACTAGGGAAGGAATGAAGACCTGCTGAAGTACTTGCTGAAGGCAAAGGGAATACAGAATGGGTAGTAGAAGACAGTAGTTCTAATAGCTATGACCTTACGATGAGTTACAGAAGCAAGGATTATAATTGTAATAGTTCTCTCCTAATAGGCTTCCCATGATAATACAATGTTGATAGTCTTAATATTGGTTCTTAAGTATTGTTAAGCTTATGTTATAATGTTCAAATGATTAAATGTTAGGAGTAAGCATCGCCCAAAGAAAACTTGTCTTCTATTCTAGGGAGAGAATTACAGTGGTACCTCAGTTCATGAACACTTGTTGGCAAACCATTTCGTTCACAAAAAGCATTTGGCAAATTTTGCTATTGGTTGCAAACTCTGTATCAGGTGACAAGCATGATCATGGCCATCTGTCCCACACAAACACAAATGTGGCCATCCTTTCCAAGATTGTAGAACAAATTAAATTCGTGAACTGAAGTACCACTGTAGTGTCTTTCTGTTTGTACACGATAGTTGCAGCATTTTAAGTGTAATTATGAACTTGCTGTATCTTGAGACTAAGTATGGTTTAAGGAAATGGGCTGTCAGATCGACATGGGCAAGTTATGATAGTTAACTCTGTCAATGTGAGTAAGAAACACCCAACTAAACTGGAGCACAGTTCTGGGTGTGGCTGAAGGCAGAAGATCCATCTTACTGAAGACAGAAGATCCATCTTTGGTGGGAGCAGCACCAACCAACAGGCTCACAACCTGAATGGAATAAAACAGAAGCAAAGAAGAAAGGCTCGCTTCTGTTTCTCTGGAGGAGCTCCAGTCTTCACCTTCACCTTGGACATCACCTCCTGGTTTCTTGTGGGGAGCAACTGAAGCTGAAGATCAGTCACACATTGGAGGCTAGAGCAAGGCCAGCCCTAAGAACACAGACAGCCCGAGGTGAGCCAGGTAAACAAGCTGTCCCAGCTCTGAGAACAAGATAAGCCATACAAAGTTGCAGAGCAGAGGGGTTAAAATTGACATCAACCTCCCAAGAGTATAAATAAATGCAGTGAGGTGGTCTAGCAGTTCTTCTCCTCCCATCTGGAGAGAGGCCTCCACCTGATCTCAGCTTTCTTAGTCTTATCTTTCTTCCTCCATCCTCTCGCCATCCTTCCCCTGGGGAACTTCAAGAGCTGTGCAGGACATGGTAGTTTCCAGCACAGACGCCTTAGCCTCCTGGAATGGACTCACGCTGCAGCAAATTCCAGGCCTTCAATTGGATCCTTCACATCTCCAGCATGCAGACAGCCCCTTTTTTACTCTCCCATGTCTTATTCAGTGGGTGGCCATTATAACTCTACACTTAATCTTTATATATTTGTATATTTTGCATTAAATCTGTTTTTCTAGTAAGCACCAATACACCATTGAATATTTAATGTTGAGTCTTCATAAATGACCCATTAATGGCTTAAGCATTACGTTAGGTAGTGGTGTTTCAGTTGCCAGAAGGGAAGAACAATTTTTGAATTTGACACTGTACAATATATTTAAGTGTTAAGCTGGGAGCTACTGTCCTGTATAGGAGAGATACATTGAAAAGTCTGCAGAACTTTGACATCACATTAGAGCATTAGACACGACCAGGAAATAAGTAATTCTCTAGAACTCAGTAATCAAAGTGCAGTCTGCAGTGTAGCAGCAGCCATTTTACCTGACAGCTGGTTAGGAATTCAGAATCTCATGCTCCATCCCACAGCTGCTGAATCAGAGCGTGCAATTCCTGAGGTCCTGGAACTATTCATCTGTGCACTAAAGTTTCAATAGTGCCTCTCTGGAAGGAGTTAAAGAAAATTTCAGAAGACTTTCTAGAGTTGCTTACTTTCCTAGAGGGACAGATGGCTGAAGGGCTACTTGTCAGAAACTAAAAAGGCTTAGAGCACCCAGAAGCTTCCAGTCCATAGATCACTATCATTATTATTATCATCAAATACGTGATGACTGAATTGCCCAGTCTTCTAGTAACAAAGCATCTTTCATCAAAGTCAGTTTGTCTGGAGAAATTCATGCTGCATTTCTTTATGACAGTAGTGATAGCAGCACATCAAAAAGGGACTGTGTCAAGCAAAGGCTTCTGAAGTGTGTGTGATTAATTACCTGGGGGGAGGAAAAGGCTCCTTGAAGAAAGGCTTCTCATTAAGATTTCCAGTCCTAGTGCTTGGGTCCAAGCAAACAAGAAAGCTATCACGTGGCTGACCTGAAGAGGTAGCTCCAAATGATGATGTGGAGTCTGAATCTTAGAACAAACCCCTATGCCTCCTAAATAATTTATGTCTAGTAGCATGCCTTACATGAGTTATGTCGCTTAAATATCTTTTATTAACATAGCATTAGTGAATTCTTTATGAAGAACTCTTGTAGATATTATAGGAAAAAATATATATTATATATATATTTTTTTTCTATTTTACTTTAATTTGAATATCTTTTATAGCAAAACATACTATAAACATTTGACTATTCTGGCTGTAAGGTGGAGGAACAAAACTGAAATTCCTTGAAGAAAAAGAAGAGCAATTTCTTGGATGACAGAATACCAGAAAAGCTTTAAACAACTTATTTACAGGGAAGGCAAGAAGTGCTCAGACTTAAAACCAGCTGGAACTAGGAACTCAGACCCACTCAGGGCTCCCCCTCCCTCTCTTGCTCTCTCTCTGGCCTTTGACTTGTCTTGTCCTTGGGTGGGCTTTATTGCCTTTCTTTACTGTAACAGATTTTGTCCATGGATAAAAAAACAAGACAGTGAGCTCCTCTTAAGTCACCCTTCTTATAGTGACTACCATTGAAACGGAGTTGGCATTACCCTCTGTGATCTGAAGTTCAAAGTCCCAGGCAAGTTTTCACATTTCTTAGAGTCGGAAGCTTTGTGGACCAATCCATGTCACCATCTTACAAGAACAGGACTCTGAGTTTGGTGGAAATAGAGATGCTACTGGAGAGTAAGAACACAACAATTTTGTAGAAACTAGTGGCTTAGAGAGAAAAGATGAGCAGTTTTAAAAAGAGGAGGGACTGCCCAGACAAAATAACTCATGTCTATTGAATATAGAGTGACTTTAAAATAGATTCACTATATTAAGTGCTTCTTCAGTGGGACAGATAAATATCATCTTGAAATACTGTAAGCTATGACTTTAAAAGGTATGCCTTGATTTCAAGTATATGTAAAGGCAGAGTATTATGCTACAATAGTCATTTTAATTTTTGTTAGATTATGCTTAAGGGTAAATATATAATAAAAACTCTTGACCATTAAAATATTCATTAGAGAGAATGACTAAATGATGGTATGTAAATTCTATACAATACTATCAGGCTATGGAAATGAAGAATAAACAATATATAAATGTCTCAAAGGTAGAGTATCCACTTCTAGGTATTTATTGAATTAATGAATGAATTAATTAATTAAAAACTTGCTTTCTATTTAGAAAGTAAAATGATAGTTTCATTGAGTGCAAAATCAAGCTGTACAAATATCATTATACAATTATTCCATTCTTATTTTTTCAAATGTGAAGAAATACATATTAAAATAATAATAGTAATAGTTAACGTTATTTAAGCATTTAGTATGCGTTACGTATTCTTCTGTGCTCTTTATAATTATTCTGTAATTGTTAAATGAACCTTCCTATAAATCCCGCTGAATAGGTTTTAGGTACTTCTGATGAATCCATTCTTATCTCTGTGTATAGCAGATAACTGATGGCACCTACAGCCTGAATCTACTTCCTGTGTGCTAATGTATTTTGCCATACTAACTCCTAAATACAGATGTACATTTTCTTATCCATACATCTTCAAATGTTTGCTGACTAGCTATTACTGTTTGGCCCTCTTGTAGGCTCTAGGACTGCACTGATTAAAGTACTGTATTTGGAGAGTTAAATTCTGGTGAGGAAGGACATAAAATACATATGACAAATACAATATGTATGATCTTTTTTGTGTTCACTGGTACAAAAATACAATGTGGTTAAAGGACCAAGAGCTTGAAAGTCCAGACCACAGTTTTCAATCAGGTGATGGAGACTGACCTTACCAAGAAGGTCACAGTTAAGCACAGACTTGAGAAAGGTCAGGGAATGAGCCAAGGGAAGTCTGGGGGAAGAGTTTCCTGGCAGAGTGAAGACCCACTGGAGCTGCCGTAGTGGGTGCATCTCTTTTCTCAGAGAGGTAGGTAGCCACAGATTGAGCTCGCCCTGTGTGTTCAAGAATCATATTATCTTAAGAGTGCCTCAAATGGTGAAAACAAGGAGGAAGTGGAAGACACAACATTAGAGAGATAAGGACTGTCAGCTGCTACAGGCACTGCGATTGTTGTATGACTATTGCTTTTACCCTCGATAAAACGGGGCCTTTCGGAGAATTTGAAACAGAGGAAAGACATGAATTGATGTACATTTTTAGAAGAAATCTTCTGGCTATTTGTTCTGCAAGTAGTAAACCAAAGAATAGTGAGGTAGCCCAAGTATGTCCCTTTTACATCTCCAACTTCGGGGAGCCAAATTAGCCAGTGGCTGTGAAATCCATCACTGCTGCTGAGGTCTCTCTCATTCAGGAGCTCAGAACAGAGGAGAAACAAGGACTTGAGAAGAAAGAGATGTGAAACCACCTCTAAGAGAGTTGCTGCATAAACCGCATGGCCTTCTTTAGAGCGTGCACACAGCTGGGCTACATAGACCACCTGTAAAGAGAAGTACAGAAGATAAAGCCCGAACCATTCGCTGTGGCAACTGAGGGAGAGAAGAGTTGAAGGGCAAGAGAGGGCTGAGGAGAATTCTTTATTTTTCCTTTATAAATTTTCACTTTATTAGATTTTTTAATAGACTGGCAATACTTTTATAATTAATACATAAGTAAAAGCAGATAACTAATATATGCTTAATGGAGAGTGAACATTTTTCTTTTACTATGTGTAGACACCAAGCTCTCTCACCTGGTAACCACCCAGGCAAAGGAGAGAGGAGTCTGAGGCACAGACGGAGACTCCTGCCCCTGACTCTACTTTTGAACTTTTAAAAGCTAGGAGATCTGGGGAGTCTATAAACCTCCCCTGAAGTAGAATCACTTTTGCCATTAATGTCCATGTTTTAGGATGTAGTCGCAAGCCTGGGTTTTGGCAGTGGTCCAGTCAGTATCTGGCTCTATCTTTATAAAGACAGAACCCTAAAAAAAAAGTGGATATAAAGACAGAACCCTATCTTTGTAAAGACCATGACACACTGGGTTCTATAGACACCCAGGTACCAAGAGAAAGACTTGTCAAGGGACTTATATCAGGGTCAGGTCTAAGCAGTCTCCACCATTCTGTTAAATCCTATGTGTGTGAGTAAATATTTACTGAGTCTACTCTTGTGGTCTCTTCCTGAGGTGTCCTAACTCTCTTAAAAATCTGTATTTGTACTCTGTTGTAGAGACATTTGGAGATTTATTTATAAATTATCCATTCATTAATATTTGGTAGTAACAGGGTCATCTAGTCATTAATTTTCAAATGATCCTTTCATATTACCTTTCTGAATATTTAATTTGGGTGGATTAATATTTAATTTGAAATGTTATCTTTATGCATCATTTCACTCATTATAGTATGACATAAATATATTAATAACAAGACTCAGCTTAAATCTAAAGAAATATTTTAGATATATATTGAAAGTACTGTACATTGAAAACAGCTGGGCAAGGTGGCACATGCCTATAATCATAGCACCACAGGAGGTTAAGGCAGAAGAATCACAAATTCAAGCTCAGCCTGGGTAACACAATGACTCAGCAAGATCCTGCCTCAAAATAAAAAATAAAAAGACAGGAGATGTATCTCAGTGTGAAGACCCTGACTTTAATTCCAGTACACAAGAAAAAATAAATCAAAACAGAGAGACAATCTGTGAAAATAGGAAATGCAAGTATACAATGAAGGGAGCAATTTAGAATACATTCTTAATTTTTTACTCATAGTAAAAGCTACATATGAAGTATATAGACAAATCATTTGCAATTGTTGCTGCTAATGTCACCTTTTCTTTTTTTTCTGGGTGAACACAATGCATTCTTCCAAGATCTTATGTTATTTAAGTCTCCTGTAGTTTTCAAGATTTCTGACTACTTCATCTTTTTTGAAACCTTTCTATACTTTCAATCAGGTTGTAGTTTCTTGGCTGTCCTTTTCAGACTCTAATTATCACTTTGTATAATTTTTTATGGCTTTTCCTCCAAATTTTAAAATAATTAAATACTTCATTATATTAAACAAATATATTGAATATATTCCATGTGAGGAACTGCCCTAGGTACTACAACTACATCAAGGAAAAAAAAAAAAAAAAAAACTACACATGGGTCCTACCATTTAAGGAACATGTAGTAACATAAATATTGTTCTTCTCCTAAGCCCCATCCTGGCTATGCTATCCCTGGATGATTTCATCCAGTCCAATGAATGACTCATGTTTCCATGCTTTTCACATTGTAATCCAACCCAGTGTTTCTGAAATATGGTTATTTCCTCATAACCCAGTGGTTCTCAGTATATTCAGCTGAATACTATTTGTCTTCTCAGCCATTCATCCATCCATCCATTCTTCCATCCAACACATGTATGGGCTAAGAACATTAACACAATGAGACAAAGACCCCACTGTCCTAGAATTTGGAATAACTTTAAGAAGATAGGCTACATAAAACTAAATATGTTGCAAATTATAGTAAGTGCCAAAATCTATTATACAGAGATATATGATATTCGAGAATAGTGAAAGGGAATTATGTTAAATAATGTATTGAGATGGCATTTGTTTAGGACAAGAATAAAGAACTATAGGGGAACAATCAAGAGACTGGAAAAGGCATGTTCCATATAATATGGACTTTCTTTTTCACACAAGAAAAACAAGGCTAAGATGAAGTGTTAAAAAGGGGACACTTTACAAGATACGGCACAGAGAAAACATGCAGAGATAAACGGGAAATTATCTTATAAAGACTTTGTAGTTCATTCTAAACAAGATGAAAAGACATTGGAAGTCTTACTCCAGGGGTGAGATTATCTAATTTACTTTTTTGTTCTTAAAAGAGTACTTTGGTTGCTACCAAACATGTTTTAAAAGAACACAGTAAAGAAAAAGTTAGCTAGAATTGTTCAACCACTTGCTCGAGTTCTATTAACCTGTCATCGAAGCACATGCAAGAGATGGTGGTGGTTTGGTCTAGCACAAAAGAGGGCAAGTCTTGAAAAATGGTGGTACTTAGAACAGAACTGACTGGACCTGTTCATGCATTGGATGCTGGAGAACATGGAAAGAGAAATTGAGACAATTTGTAGATTTTTTTCACAACTTACATAAATTGCATTGTTCACTGAGGTGAAAAAGACAGAGGGCAAGCAATTGGGGCTAAGATGACAAAATTAAGATTTATGCTTTAGACCTTGTGTGTTGGCTTGAGATGTTGTCTAGCTTTCCAGACAAGAGTTCTATGTAGGAAATTGGATAAATGAATCTAGAGCAAATGCAACAGTTCTACGCTGAATACATTAATTTAGAAGACACCAGCACTGTATTGAATAAGACCATCTAAGAAAAGAATATAAATATAGATGAGAAGAGTCTGAATATTGACTCGTAGGGAAAGTCAACAATTAGAGATTGGAAAGAAGAAAGGGAACCAGTAAAGGAAACTAAGAAGCAGCAGCCAGTTAGATATTAAAAAATTTTAATAATACATAAAAAATTTTAGATCATATTTTTCCATTTATCAATAATCTTATTGCAAGTCCTCCCATATATCACAAGTAAAACTACCAGCAACATTATTTTTAACTTATTATAGATATATGGTTGAGTTTGAGGAATTGTAAAACAGATTTGCAACTATAAATATTTGATAAAAAATAAATCGAGTTCAAAAAGGTAAATGAATGCCAAGGCCAATGATTGCCTTGAATCAGTTCTAGAGAAGTAAATGTTTAGGAAAAGTCAGGATAACATGCTAGGGATGCAAAGAATAGAAAGAGGCATGGAGTGCAATGCTGACAGTAGGCAAAGTTAGAAAAAAAATGCACCTCATTGTAGAGAGAACCATAATGAGGATCAGTGTCTGTCTCTGCCTCGGTATTACGTAGAAGGAATACATATCTTATTTTCCTGGATGATGGGAATTTTGTGGCAATCAATACACATCCTCCATTCTGTATTGCTTCAAATGAGGAAATCTGCTTCCTTCCAGGAAAGTCTGCACTAAATTATGGATCAAAGCATTGATACAAAGGTCCCTCCAGCTTGCCCATCTCTGAGAACTCTAGAGGTGGCATGTAGTTTGGGACTGCTTCACGGCGCCTTCTGCAAACTCCTGTCTGCTCCCCAAAGGTGTGCACTGAAGAGGACTCTCATAAATGTCCTAGATGCTACTACATGTCTCACAGTCTGCTTCCAGAGGTGCCAAACCTGATATACCAGTAAAATACTAAAGATACATACTTTTAAATAGTGTGCATGAAATGAAGTATCATATTAACAAAATAATCTCATAAATTTCCCATTACTCTAGGAATAATGTTTAGTTCATCTTAATGCTCTAATACTCTCACAGTCTTCTCTCTTTTTATTTTTTTTTTGCCATAAAAAGTGAGCAAAGTTACACTTCAAGTGAGGTTAACTAACCTCTTCCTCCTAGGAAGAAAAGGAGGGAGGGAGGGCAAGAGAGGAAAGAATTTTACTCTTTGGTAGCTCTAGAGATTTGTTAGATTTTTGTGATTATAAGAATCTTTAGTAGACTACCTCAAACTTGGCTAAAACTAACATCACCTATGTGTGTTTTAAAAGAAATACAGATATTGTAACATAGCCTATTGAATCTGATTCTTTTATTCTGAGATGCTCTTCTGGTGTATTGGTTTTTTAAAATCCACATGGGTTGATATTCTTGCAAGAGTTCAGAATCCTTTATCAACGCAGCATTTCAGAGTTTCAGCAATTCAATCTCAATTCTCTAATCTTATTTTTATGATTCTCCATCCCAATCTTGCCTTCTTATATACCATTCATATAATCTTTTCCCACATACCAATAATTCTCACTGTCATGAGTATTCTTCAATCATCCACTTATTATTTCAACTTCCATATTCACATTGTCTCTTACTTGATTCAAGACTTACACATCTTTGTAAGTCTTTCACTTTACAGTAAGTCTCTGACTTAGGAACTGTTCCATTTCAGGAAAACAGTTGAAAGTTGTATTTGTTCCTAAGTCCAACAAAGTGAGTCTTACACACCTTACATAAATATGCAATGTAAAACATAAAAAAAAAAAAAATCAAACCTCCACATCACTACTGCTTTTCCTCTTGCTTCCAGACATCCTGGGCTCTTATTGAGCACTAGACTAATGTACACTATCGCACTGCGCTGTAAGCACACAGCAGCACAGCGGTGGCAATGTCTGGCAGGCAAGTGAGCTACTTCTGCACCTTGTTCACAATGGGGTCCATTTGCATCTGAAAGCTTGCCATTCAAATGTTCATGAGTTGGGAACTTACTGTATTCCATAGCCCTCATTTCTTTCTATGGCTTGTAGCACCAATGGTCTTTTAATATTTTTACTTGTGGGCCATTATATTTACTTTCCATTGCTTTGTAAAAAATATTACTACACAATTAGCAGCTTACTTGCAGGCAAATGCACGCATCTCGAGATCATAATGTTAAGTGAAATAAATCAGACACACAAACTCAAATATCACACGGTTTCTCTTTATGAGAAACACAAATTATAAAGAGCAAAACAAAAGAGAGATAATAAGGAAATAGGGACATAGATCTTTCTCAAATGAGAAAGAAATTAAGGGATGAAGGGGGAAGGGAGGGAAAGGAAAAGGGATAAAAATATTAAAATGTATGTATTATGTAAGTATACCAGCTCCACACAGGGAATGTAAACAATATATACTGCAAACATGTATTAATAAAGATGAAACATATTTTAAAATACAGTTTATTATTACCTTGCTTCACATTTTCTCTACTTAAGGTCTTACAAGGCTAAAATCAGGGTATTGGGCGTGGTGGGCTTGTCTAGTGTTCTAAAAATTATCCATTTACAACCACATGCTGGTGGCAGATAGAGTGTCGCTGTTTGCAGCAGTAACCTTGAGCTCTGTTTTCCTTGGTAGCTCTCTGTCAGGCATAGCGCTGGGTCTTCAAGAGCCTCTCCAAAGTTGGCCTCCTGTCCTTCTGATGTGTAAATTCTCCCCAATTCTTCTTGTGCTATTTATCAGAGAAAGTTCTGCTTTGAAAATGTTCATGTGATAGGTCAATCCCAGGAGGAATAATCTTATTTTAAAGTCACCTGATTAGTAGCTTCAACTGCATCTGCAAAACCACTTTTGCCATGTCATGCATAATATATCCATGGCAATAAACTTCATGAGTGTCAGGGGCCATATGGAGTGCATAGCATGAGGACTATTTTGTAATTCTGTCTTCCACAGCAGTAAACTTTCTTTTACACTTCATGTATTAAGCTGAGCTCCCCAGCTAATCTAAGAAGTTACTGACAAGGACCAGAACCTCTTTCCTTAACTGCCTTGCATTTGTTTTTTCTACAAGTTCTCATGTTCTTCGTGGAGATGCTTACTACGTGCTAGAGCCAGCCCTTTCCAGCTGGATGCTACTCTAAACACTTGAGTGAGAAACACAGGGGTACGAGAAATGGGTGAAATATTCTATGCGTACACTTTATGTGGGTGAACTGTATGCTCTGTGACTTGTATCTTAATAAATATTAAAAAGACTCCACCTGATCCTTCCCATCACCCCCACTCCTGTCCTTCCCGAGCATGAGCTTTCTACCTTCAAGTCTACTGCGGCAGGCTCCTGTGAATGATCCCAGCATACATTCTGCAAATTACTTTTCACTTAAATTCTTTTCTTGTGGCTTGCAATTTCAAAACTATAACATATATAGTATATAAATGTCCAGCCCATATTGATAGTAACATCAAGAGTTGGCTTATTTGGAAACGATTTATTTTCAACATAATCTAACATTAATTCACAAACTGATGGCATATACTTGCTGAGCTAGTTATTTCAATAACTCAGTTTTACAAAGGTATGCTTATTATGTTTTTTCTAGATCATCATGTAATTTAGAATTTGATCCTAGTTTAATTCTCTAGCCCCTCTGAGTCCTTCCCCCATCCAGGCTAACTTGGCAGCATGTACTTCTTTTCTATCTTCAAAAAGTATGCACTCTAGCTGCCTTTAATAAATAAACACTGATTTCTCATGTCAACATAGGACTACTTACACCCTTGCTTAAAAAAGATAAAAAGAAAAATGTTGCATTTATTATCTGGCTTACTTGAATCACAGGCAAGTTTACAAGGTTCATAAAAAAACCAAATAGTATATGAAATAATATAAAATTATAAATCACATTTTTTCTATTAAACATGATGCCACATTATTCAGATCAGATATTACCCTTCAACTGCTCTAAGAAAAAGCAGTAACAGTTTGAGAAATGATGTAGAGAAATCACTTTTAAAATACAGAGTACTGAAAATTTAAAATAGAGTTGTAAATTCCCATTTTCCCCACAGTCTAAATATGTATTTGTTTAGTGGAAAGAAATTATGCACTTACCATCAATGCAGGAAAGAGACACATAACCTCTACTTACAACTTGAGAAGACAGAATAAGAAAGTGATTATCATACTAACAATACAGTAAATGTCACCAGAGTATACTCTGTATATAGAGATGACTCACAGAAAATGTAATTCTGCTTACTCACAAAGAAAACAAAATGGAACATGATAAAAATGTGCAGACATTCGTATTTTTCAACTGACGTGATTTTAAAATGCCACCAAGAAATGAAATGCAGTGTTGCAGTATGGGAATAAATTCCTAAAAAATTCTACTTAATGGATAGGGAAATTTCTCCAAGTTTCAGTATTATTAGAATTGGGTTGGACAATTCAAATTGCACATGGCACAAAACCAGGACATTCTTTCCTGTAAGCTGCTGCTTTCTACTGTTTGTTTTTTAAACAGCTGTCAACTTGACTTGTTCTGTATCAATTCTGGTAGTTCAGGATTAATTCTTACCATTGTCCCTGGCAGAACATGTTGGTACAATAAGCCAAAATTACTAAAAGCACTGCAAGAGGAAAAAAAAAAAAAAAACTGAGAGGAGTGGAAGAGAATCTCTGTATAAAAGCTAATTCCTCATGAACAGCATATTTAGAATCCATCTGCAGGTAATTACATTTGGGTAACTCGATTTGAAAATGCCAAGTTCAAACAATGGTTCATTTAACTCCATCTGCTATACAATAATACATTCTTTAATGGATACATCGATTTAAATAAAAAATCACTTCAGATATCAAAAACTCACATTCCCTTGGTAATTATAAAATTGCATATCAAAAATTAGAATCTAAAGTGATCCTCCAAAGCTTATCTATAAAAAAGGAAAATAAGGTCATGAGTTTTAGACTTCTCACTATCTAAATCTCTTCTTAATCATGGTCTATCTTTTTTTTTTTTTTTTTTTTTTTTTGGTACCAGGAATCGAACTCAGGACCGTGCACTCACCAGGCAGGCTCTATGCCACTGAGCTATAACCCCAACCCATAGTTTAACTTTTTAGTAAAAGACATATGTGTATATATATATAGAGAGAAAGAGAGAGACAGAGAAAGACAGAGAGAGAAAGAGAGAGGGAATTGTGTCAGGATTGGGTCAGGAATTTTGATAGCTTGGACAGAAAAATAAATTATTTAAGTACATATACAAGTATATACAAAAGTATTTTAGGGAGATGGTTGGGGTTTGGAATGGTGCTACCCATCACCAGTGGAGGGATAGGACCACACAATTCACACAGCCTCTGCTTTCCAGGCTGTTGCTAAAACCGGGGGACTTGGCTTTCTGCAACTGGTGAGTGGTACAAATTTTCTGTTGTAGGATTGATGAATTTGGGGCATCTAATGTGACTATAGCTAAAATATTGTGTTTTATATTTGAAATATAATTTAAGAAAGTAGATCTCAAGTGTTCTTTCCTCAAAACAAAATCAGAACAATATAGGGTAACAAGGTGAGGTGATAGATTGCTGTAACCATTTCACAATATATAACAAGTCATTATAACACAGGGGAAAGAAACTCCCAACCTACTGGATGTCTGGTACAAGTTCATGTTCTCTAAAATTGAAGAGTGAATTTTAGGAACAACAGAGGTTAAGAGCAGAATATATTTTCTGAGAGAAAGAAAGCTTTTGTCTGCGAGAGACATAGAAGGGGTTCCGAGTGGGTTGCCAAAGACTGCCTTTTTTAGGGATTTTATAGAGTAAAACCACAAAATGAGGCAGATCCAAGGTGGAGAATAATGGGAACTTGCAAAGTGGGCATGAGGTGGGATAGAACTATGGTCAGCCAATAAGACCATGAGTATAATTGCTCAGGTAAAATTGATTAAATCGGGATCAAATGTGGAAGCAAGCCACATAGCAAGCGGGCATGAATGCAGAACAGGGTCTTTGCCTGTAGGGGTTGGGTTAGTGGCTCCTTCTGGCTTCCTCAGGGTGATAGAGACCTATTTAGAATATCAATCCTTCATGTTTATCCTTAGGGTGTGGGTGCATTTGTTTGATCTTTTGTCTTGAGATTTGGCCCACAACAAGATGTGTTTGTTTCCCCCAGAGTTACAAGGTATCTGTTCTTCTGCACTGGTTTCTTTGAGGGCCCAGCTCTGTCTGATTGCCTATTAATATTTCTATCTAATGCAGCTTCCTGTAACAATTATGCTGTTCTCCTTACCCTTACACAATGGCACGATTTTGCCAGTTTTATATCAAAGCTGATTAAGAGAGACAGAGTAGGGGGGACAGGCATGGGGACAAGGACAGAGACAGAGACAGGATGGAGACAGAGACAGGGTGGACAGCTGGCAGTGGGCCAGATAGACAGACAAACAAAGAGTCCCCAGCTGTACTTTTCAGGAAGACAATCAATCAGAATCGGCCGGAGTAAGAAGGCATCCTTAAGGCAGCAATGAAAAATAGGACACAGCCAAGCTATTCTTTGGAGGAGGAACATTCCAGGCACAGGACTTCAGATGAGAGTAACAGAAGTACTGCTGCAAACGGTGAGGCAGCCTGAGCCTGCAGTGAAGTGAAATGCGCCGGGAGAAAATGTGAAGGGAGGCGGGGAGGCTCACAGTGCTGGGCCTGGTGGGATATGACAAGTGTTTGGGATTTTTTTCTTACAGAGTAGTTCCAAAATAATTCTGCTATCTTGGCTTTGTAGCAGTCTGACAGTAATCATATTTTGAGCTCAGTAGGCTTTTTACACATAGCAGCTACTTATCCATAGGGCTGATTTTGTACAATCTATGTTTCAAGTCAAAGAACTAATCCAGACACATCCTAGTCAAAGAGCTCTGGTAGGAATTCTCAACCAAATTACTTACTAAAACTGCAAGAATTCAGTCTGGTTTTGGTTTAAAGTGTCCTTTTATTCCTGTGCATAAAAGCCTGGGACATAATTATGAGTTCACAAGTGATTCAGATACTACTCTAAAATTATGTTTGTTCTCTGTTAATTTAATGTTGAGTGTATACTCAATACTATTAATTAAAGGTAAAATAGTACTTGAGCTAGAGCTCATCCTAAGAATCAATCTGAACTTGTTTGTTATATGTTGGAATCGTTGATTTCTTTCTTCTGGCTGATAAATGAATAAGTTTCATGTTGTAAGGGAAGAGTTAAGAACTGCTGGTAACAATGAACTCTATCTTTTCCTTCAGAGCCCTGAAGACAGTCAGTAAGGCTCCTCGTGGGTGTACAGAAGGGCGCACTTCGTCATTTCAGTTGGCATTATTCCAGAAAGTTCTGTTCTGTGGCAGACTGCTGTGAGGAAGGAATGCTGACAGTTACTTCAAGCCATTCCTTTGCAGAAGGACCCATTTGAAGCACAACTGCTGAAGGAGGAGTCACAGTTCTAAAGTGACAGCTCTCTCTACTCTATTATGTCCCTTTTGAAGGCTGCACACCCCAGAGATTGCAGAATATAAGCCACTTCAGGTGAGGTCAATATCTCTTTTTCCTGCAGATCCTTTCCCCATTTTCCTGTTTCCAAATAGCCCGACAGGAACAAACAGCGGTAAACAGCTGATGGAGAAATACGACTTCAAGATAAAAACCTTAGCTTTTCTCAGTAAGTGATAAACCAAACTGTATCCTAGTAGCTAAACATAAGTTCATTTCCTGCTGCAATTTTTTTCTATTCCCAAGCTATAAAGTCAGTTTTTAAAACTCCAATTACATTTTATATTTGAGTATTTGTCTTTAGCATATAGTCTTTTATACAAATTATAATTATTAATGAAACTTCCTTGCCTTCACATACACTTGGGGTTTAAATGCATATTTAAATATTAACAAGGCTCTGATTTAGATGCAGAAACATGAGTAGTAAAACTAATGGAAATACTTTGCTCTTGTCTTGTCTTGCTTCTATATTATAATCATCAAAATTCTAATTAGCAACATGAAAATGCAACACGACTTCCTATGTGTATTTTAGTTCACTTCCAGCACCTCTCTGCTTGAGGAGTTTGGGAAAATGAATATTTTTAGCATGACATGGAAGCATTTTTGCTTGAATAGTAATTTCAGGTGAGTTATAAAGTTCATACTTCTTCGCCGAGTTGAAATTTCATTCCCTCACTCTCAAATTAGGTATTTATAATCAATCAAAAAATGGATGCTCTTTTTTTGTCTTAAGCTCACATGTGCTGGCTCACTTGATTGCTTCATTTTGCTAATGAGCTCAGGGTCAGAATTTTTTGCTCCTGTGTGAGATAGTTGTGCCTAGAGGAAATTTGGTTCAGAGGCTTCAAAACCCAATCTCATTTTTACTCAAATACTTGCATTGTAAGGCCATGTTAACCCACCACTTTGGAGTACAACCCAAAACTTAAGCTTCACTCTGCATTCATACTAATGACTCATAGCAAGGGTGGGATATTTATTCACATTCCCTACCCTACCCCAACCCATTCATCTTCTAACACATTGCTGGATCAAGGATCAAGGTCTGTGCCTATTTTTCTGGGTAAAGTGAACAAATAAATCAGTACATGGTGGGAAGGAAGAGCACAGAATGAAAGGATGCACATATCCTTTTCTCCTAAGATGGTAAGATAAGAAGTTAGGCAGGTTGTATGCGTATTTTCACCTAAAAGAAACAAACTTCCCACAATATAATGATTAATTAATTTTTCTCTTTTCTGTAGTAGCCAAAATTTGTAGAATTATCTTTAATTTCCCATACAGCTTTTTAACCTTCTCTGATCAATGTTTTGTCCTCCATAGTACACCAAAATAGCTCACACTAAGATTAATGATAACCTTCAGACTTTAAATTTATGTGTCGTCTTCCTATTACTCAAATACCCAGTAGCATTTGACCCTACTGATCACCCTCTCCTTCTTGAAGAATGCTCTTACACATTCCTGTTTAATTACTGGCATCTCTGACCACTTTTCAACCTTTTGGTAATGCTCAGCTGTCAATGTCAAGAGAATAAACGTTAAAGTTGTCCAATAGTCAGTAGTAGGCCACTTCTTTTTTCATCATATGCTCCCTCCTTGGATAAACTTGAGCAGAACCATCTTCAGATTTTTATTACATTCTATATCATGGTTATCCCTAAACTGTATCACTCTCCAGGATCCAATGGCTCGTTTATTCCACAGGTGCACTTGGGTGTTTCACAGACTGCCTCTGAGGACCAAGACCACATTTGTCAAACTGTCTTCATTGCCTGTTCCAGTAAACCTTTACACAGAAAAGATAATACTGTAATCCTATAAATAACTTCATTGTTTGCTTGGGAAAAATTCTCACAGATCAATTTAGAGACAGCAGTCTGCTCACCTGAGAAATCAGTGCACTTATCAAAATCGACTTCATAAGACTTGCCTTAGTGTCCAATCATCCTAATCTGATGCTGCCCAGTTCCAATTAGTCCACTGCTCTAAAAAACTTACCATTAAAATATTCATCCTAGACCCCCAAATTTAGTAAGTATCTTAACAATGACCCTTTTGGTACATTAAGACCCTTGGGGGAAGTCTCTTACTGTAGTAAATTCCAGTATATTTAGGTTTGCTTTATTAATAGATTGTCCAGGGATAATTTGGGGTCTTGAATACTTCCAACTTGACCTGCCTAAGAATAAATCTAAGGATTTTTGTCATAAATTTGCTCATCTTTCAGTACACAATATTTTAATAAATCATTGATAATATCTGATATGGTTAACAAAAATATATCAGTCACTTGCTTTATTTACCTAGTTTTAAATCTACCAGACTGTGTTTGGTTACTTCTCCAGTTAATATTATTTCAGTAAATTAGGATAAAATTGGTAATGTGTGTAATGTTTTCTGTGAGGAAACAAGAAGTGGAAAGAAGAGGTGGCAGTGGGGAACTGTGTGCCTTGCACAGGCAGTTAAGAGCATACATCTGCTCTACATACTGTGTATAAACAATAAAATCACATGTAGTCCACCCATTTTCCCTTACACAACAACTGTGCAATAATTTCAATAGTAAATACACTTCCTTGTTAGGGAGACAAGTCTCATGGTTTCATGTATAGTTTCCCTGATTATTTTGCCATTGCTCAATTCCACCTAAAGTAGTTTGTTAGTGGGTGCTTAAAGATATTCCCTGTACCTCTGCAATTAGGTAAATTGACCCTTGTTATCATTAGCCTGTGTTGATTGCAAGTCTCTATTTAAAAGCTGGCACCTCACTCTAGAAGGGATAGACATCTTCCATTCTCTGGAAGAGAAATTTAACAGTCTCAGGATTCCCTTTGTTGCGGACTCTCTGATTTCCTTTAGTCATTAAAGAAATATTTATTGAGCACAGTTAAGTGGCAAATCTTAGGCTAGAGGCAGAGGAGAGAATAGTGAACCAAAGGAATATATTATTGCCTTCAAAGAGGTGACTGTCATGTGGAGCCTTCAGTCAACAAAGATGATACATAAATCATATGTATGTGAAAGGTTTCTACTCTAGTATAAATTACTGGACATTATGGCGGTGGTCTAACATGGCAGAAGGCCAAAGCAAAAACAACACTTACCCTGATGACCTCCTTCCCCTTCAGCCATGATTACAACTTCCTCTTTCCTTTCCCCTGCATGCAAGAATCAGTTCCTCACACGTCATCAAGCCCTGTCCCAAGCGCTGCTTATGGTCAGAGGTCATAAAACCTCCCACCATGTTTGTTTCTGGCAGAAGAGAAAGCCCAACCCCATGAGTGGGGCACTCCTCTCCATGTCCTCAATAAAAGCGTTCTTTTTCTTTCCTTTTGCTTCATTATTGCAACAGAAAACCTTAACAGTATGTATGCATACAGGTTGCTAGACAGATAAAACATAGTATGCTAAGTGAAAAAATAAAGCACAGGGGGAAAGGAAGTGTGTGTATGTGTGCTGGACATTTTAGATACAGTGATTGTGTACTTAAAATATGTATGGAGCTAGGTAACCACTTACTGTCTTTCTAAAACAATCACCCTCCTCCCTGCTCAATATTTCTTGCAATTGCTCCTGTATTAAATTTCCCTGAACAAGAAATACTTTATACTATATAGTCAAGGAAGCCATATTTCAGTTGGTTATGGTGGTGAGAATAATTTTTGTCAAAAATATTACTTCACTGGTGACAACCATTTTGTGTACATTAAAAAAGTCTAGTTTTCAGTTAAGTCCTCCAAAGTATTTAGAGTTGTCTTATACTACTTTTCTTCTTTTCCTTTCTTACCATTGCCTTTATCCCATATGTAAATTTATTCACTCTTATTTTTAGACTTTAGAAACCCCTTAGCAATGTATGGAGAACACAGAGGCTTCCTTGTTTTCATTAAATAAAGAATGTTGAAGTTGCACCAGAAGTCTACTTCTCCTGAGTTTACAATTTGCATGACAAGGAAGAGTAGCTTGTTCTTGGAGATGTTTCAATCAGCCAGGATCAACACTGAGGGGAAAAAAAAACCCCACAGTTTTATCAATCCTTTCATTCTCATGGAAATGAATGTAAACTGTGGAAACAAGAACAGAATTGCATTAGAATTCTAATAGGTTCACAAGTCATGGCAGCTCCTTCTGGTCTCCACAAACCACAGTTTAAGCACAGTGGGGAGGATGGCCTTTGTCAGATACCTTGAAACCAAAGCACCAACTCAGGCCAGACTCTGTCCCAAGAAGGGGCGGAGGGTTTCCAGAGCAACTAACCCTTCTCTCAAGGAATAGAAGGATGGAGGATGGAGAATGGAGAGCCCATTTTTGTTACTATGTCTAGTTACATTGTTTTGATAATGAATAAGCTATAACATTAGGAAGGTTTTGTCTCTCAATGGAACAATTACCGTTGGCAGAATGCAGTCAAGTCACTAGGTTTGGGTCTCACTGAGATCTGTTTCACAGCCTGGATGTGCAGTGAGAAAAAAAGTTTAAAACGAAACAAATCAAAAAGTAGTTAATACAATGGGTGTGTGTTTGTGTGTGCAAACCAAGTAAAGTGCAAGGTTGGTCAGTTTCCCCTTTTCCTTGTGGATGTTATTTAGGTTTTGGGAAACTAAGAAATACAGAGTGGTGTAAGCTAGTGATGAGATCTAAAACTTTAGAACAAAATTATTTGCTATTTGGAAAGTTGATTATCATCACTAAGTTTAAGTTGTGTGGAAAAGCAAAGTGAATATAGCTCCTGTTCTCAGATGAGACTCCAGAATAACTGACTGAGGGAGCTGCATCTAAATTCCCAGAAGTGGAAGTCAGGTGAGAAGGGTTTAGGAATTACAGTAGAGAATGTAGGCAATAAAATCAGCCGGGAGGTTACTTAGATAAGCTGTGAGGTACACTGAACCAGTATCAACCCTAAGGGGGTTTAAGGAAAGGAAGAGGCACATTGCCAAGAAGAGCATCAAGAAATTATAATAGCTTGCTGCATATTTGCCAGATAAAAAGAGGGCATGTAATGTCACTTATTCTCCCTCCTGGAAGAAAATGATGCTAATCCTCTCTAAAATGACAAACATGTCTTTGTGCCTGTCTTACTGTTATAGGCAGTGGCGTTAGATAGAAATATTATAGGCAGTCAGACAGGGTTAGGCCCGCGAGGGAGTTGGAGCTAGAGCTGGCACAGAGACCCAGATGTCTTATGACGTTGGAGGAGACAGACACCTCCTGCTGTGGGCCAGATCTCAAGACAAAAGACAAAATGTAACCACACCCCAAATGTTGATATTCTAAATAGGTATGGATCACCTTGACGAAGCCAGGAGCCACCATCCCAAACTCCTATGGGAAGAGTCACTGCTATTAAGCATGCCCACTTGCTACGCGACTCGCTTTCCCATTTGTTCCTGATTTAATCAATTTTACCGGAGCAATTAATCTTATTGGTTGACCACAGTTCTGTCCCACCTTATGCCCACCTTGTGAATTTCCATTTTACCCCTCCTTGGTCCTGGCTCACCTCTTGGTTTTGCTCTATAAAAGTCCTTAGAAAAGAAAGAGTCTTTGGCAACCCACTCGGGATCCCTGTGTTTCTGAGGCAGAAGCTTTCTTTCTCTCAATAAATATATTCTGCTCTTAACCTCCATTGTTTCTAAAATTCATTCTTCAATTTTGGAGAACACGAACTTGTGCTGGGATATCTAGTAGGTTGGGAGTTTCATTCCCCATATATCACTACCTCTGAGATATGAGATCAGGGCTGGGACAAATCAGACAACCAAGTGGGCCAGATGTGTCAGCAGTCAGAAAAATCCATGCGAAGAGGTTGAGTGAGATGGATTCCTGCAAAGAGAGGAAGGTGCAGAACACAGGACCCAAAATGACTCAGCAGCTCCTACACACGGCGCATAGACTCAGTCATAAAGCTGCATTTCCCACCCTTCGTTTGAATCTGGTGCTGTTTGCAAGACCAATCAGAAAAGTCTATTTTCTTTTATTTGGCTTCATGAATTTCAACAATGTATTTAATAACATATTTCACTAAGTCTATTTTTATTAGTGCATACTAGTAATTCAGAATAATGTGATTCATTTTGGTATATTGGTATACACTCTCATAACATATTTCATCCTCACTCATCCACTCTCCCGTCCTGCCCCCTCTACCTGGTCCCCTTCTTCATCTCTAAGAGTTCACCTTCTACTTTCCTGTCATCTTCCTTGTTCTCTTAGATTGTTCATGCAAGACAAAACATGCAATATTTAACTTTCTGGGGCTAGATTGTTTCACTTAACACAAAGGTCTCCAGTTCCATTCATTTCCCTTGAAATGGCATGGTTTCATTCTTCTTTATGGCTAAATAATATTTTACACAATATTTTATTGTACTACATATAAAAATAACATTTTCTTTATGGGTTCATCCGTTAATGGCCATCTAGCTTTGCCCCGCAGTGTACCTATTGTGAATTGCATTTTATAAACATGGGTATGCATAAATCAGTATAACATCTGCTCTTTAATTTTTTTTAATTCTATAACAAGGAATAGTAGATCATGATCAGGTGGAATTTCTATTTTTTTTTAGGAGTTCTCACACTGATTTCCATAATTGCTGCAGTAATAGCGTAAAAGAGTTCCTTCCACACAATCTCACCTGCATTCAGTATCTTATGCATTGTGCTTTTTCATTCTTTTGGAGGGGGGAAGTCGTGGAGTGTTTGCTTGTTTGTTGGTTTTGGTAATTGGTTGACTTGAATTCAAGGCCTTCATATTGAGCTATATCCCCATCAAAGTCTGGGGAGGGCTATGCAATCTCCTGCCTCAACCTCCCAGAGTGTTGGAATTACAGATCACACTACCATACCCTGCTTGTTTTTTATATTCTTGGTGATACTATTACAGGCAACTGAGTTAGACAGAAATATTATAGGCAGTCAGACAGGGTTAGGCCCTTGAAGAAGCCAGTGCAGAAGATGAGATACATTGCAACCATGAGGGAGACAGACACCTCCGGTGTGGGCCAGACCTCAAGACAAAAGATAAATAAAATGCACTCATGTACTTCCTAAGGATAAGCATCAGAAATTGATATTCTAAATAGGTTTCTATCCCTGAGGAAGCCAGGAGTCACCATCCCAACCCTCTTACAAGAATCACTGCTCTTTTTGCATGCCCACTTGCTACATGACTCGCTTCTCCATTTGTTCCAACTTAATCAATTTTACATAAGCGATTAATCTTATTGGTAGACCATAGTTCTGTCCCACCTCACGCCTTCCTTGCGAGTTACTATGTTTTCCCCACCATGGGCCTACCTCACTACATGGTTTTGCTCTATAAAAGTCCCTAGAAAAGACAGTCTTTAGCAACTCATACAGGATCACTCTGTGTCTCTGTCAGACAGAAACTTCTTTCTCTCAATAAAAATATTTTGCTCTTAACCTCCATTGTTCCTAAAATTCATTCTTTGATTTTAGAGAACATCAACTCATACCGGACATCTCGGAGGTTGGGAGTTTCTTTCCCCTATATCAATTGGAGGTCTCACTGAGATCAGTGGATGGAGGTAAGGGTTTGCTTTTGTTTCACAAACTCCAGACTGGTACTTGCCTAGGTAACAAATTTTTATGCTTCAGATTTTGTTAAGTCTTTGCCCATTGCTTGTAATTGCTTATGCTTTGTCTGTTATAGTTTTGTTAAAATTATGATATAGCTAAGCTAAAACATAGAAAGTTTATAAGGTTTTGCTCTTGTACATGTTGCATTTAAAGTACTTACTAAATTTACTGGTACTCCTTGCTTGATGCTATTTAGACAATAATGCTAGAGAGAGGAGAGAGTAACATTAGAATGTCCCTAGTAGACTTTAATCTAAACTTCTGTAAAATGGGTCTGCTTTAATAAAATCTAGCTCAGACTTAGAAAATGTACATGTCTATGAAACATGGGACCCCTTCCACCATTTAAACAGCACTAGGCTGGTGGCCAGGCTGAAGACTTAGAGGACAGGTTTAACTGGGACAGACTGGTTCTGATCCTCCTCTACACTCCAGAGGAAATGTCAAGCCTGTTCTGCTTCAGATTCCTTTCTTTGGTTTTACTTCTAATCTTTCCCCCAACTTTGTACTCTCCTTTTTAGAGGCATGTAAAATCAGAAAAAAAATCTCTAGCCTGTTCCAACCTTTTTCTTCTACTAAGTTAAGTCCGTAGAAAATGAGTGTTTGTTAATGCTGAAGACAGAGAAGCCATCTTAGATGAGGGACACATACCCTGTCTCTGGGTCAGATGACACATTAGAATTTTGCCTGTCTAGGAGAACACACACAAAAGCCATGTCCTGGCTTAGTGTTCTGGGCAAATCTCCCTTGGGAGACTGAATCTGAGACACAGTGACAAGCCCTGACTTCTGGGTGAAACCAGAAGGAGCTATTTTCAAAAGCAGCACACTTATGGAACCAAAACAAATCTAGAATAAGGGAGGCTTTCTAACCTTTCATTTATGTGTATAAGGAAATACTTCAATAATAAGTTGAGGATTTAAAAACCTTTAGTGTAGCCTTATAAAATGCTAAGAAATGATCTTGCTCAGGATTTTAACTATCCCTTATAGAACTTCACCAGGGGTTGAACTCACAGCCTCAAGCCTGCCAGACAGGTACTTAAGCCACTGAGCCAAACTCCTGGTCCTAGTTTTTTTGAGGCAGGGTCGCACTATGTAGCTCAGTCCAGCCTTGCTCTCACATTGTAGCGCGGGCCGGCCTCGAACTCACAACGCTCCACCTACCTCAGCCACAATGCTCCACCTACCTCGGCCTCCTGAGTGCTGGGATTAAAGGCATGTGCCACCATGCCCGGGTTCACTTATAGAACTTTGACAAACAGTGGTAACTCTGCCAGCTAACTAAACATTCCTACAGTAGCTGCCACTCTTAAAGCAGAGGACAGGTTTCCCCAGCATCTCTTTGGTGAATCCCCATTGAAGCCAATGACCAATGGAATGTCAATCAGACAATCAGCTGGATTCCTTTTGGAGACCAACCTTTGATTACCTGGACCAATAGAAACTGAGAAAAACAGGGTTCATGGCCAGGGTTACCCTCTGGTGGATAGCTAAATGTTCCTCAGTGGAAACTGGCTCAGGCCTATAGAAAATCTCCACTACTCATAGCTCTCTGCTAGTAAACTAAAATATCTATATACTTATATCTCTCTGCTAGTAAACTAAAAATGTTCCCTAAACTTTTCAGGCAATTAAACTCCCTCTTCTTTCAGAATTTAGTCTGAGGCAGCTTACAACAACTGTTTAGATTTCAAAGAACCTAGTAGGGAATGATTTGCATTTGTGCTTTACATATGTTAAGTAAGAAGAAAAAAAGAGAGAGAGAAAGAGATTTTAGTCATCCTTTTCACATAAAAGATGTGCCTTTACTAACATGCAAAATGTAATTGGTAAATAATAAATACATTTAACCTGTGAGCTTCAAATAAAATGTAGCTACATCCTGCTGCTAGGAAAGATTGACTAGGTAGTTAGATAAAGTCACAAATGCCTTGGAGACTTTGCCCAAGGGCCCAGGGCAAAGTTCCTGGAGTTTATCTGTTGTTTTTATCTATTTCTTGAGGGAATCTCCTTCACAGCACAGTCAGAAAAGTGCTTTAACTCATCTTTTTTCAATAAAATAATAGTTTATTATAAAGTTATGCTTCCTTCTTTATACATCCCTGTCAGAATTAGACTTATGGAAACAAAGTTCATGAGCTACCTGGGAAGATAATATTGTGCGCCAGTTTGAGGGTGGATAGGCCAGCCAAATTTTGTCTTCTACTCTCTCCAGGTGGCATCCACCTGTCCTGGAGTGGAATCAACCTGAGGGACATCTTAAGGACTTTATCAACTAGAAATAAGAAAGGGACGCCCAAATATTTCTTTTTGCATAGATAGGTAGCTCAGTGTCAAAATTTCATACCCTTATACTTTGCTTTTTACATTACAGACATGGGTAACTCAATGCCAAAGCCCCTTACTCCTTTGGAATGCATTCTTAAACACTGGAAGATGTTTGACCCTTCCATGTTAAAAAAGAGCTGCTTGATATTTCTCTGCATGTGTGCAGGGCCTACCTAAACCCTAGAGCCAAAATGGAAAACAGAGGAAAGTGCTAATTATGATGTTCTTTTACAACTAAAATCAGACCATAAGAAAGAGAAAATGGCAGGAATTGCTTTATGTTCAAGCTTTTTTTACATAAAGAAATAATTCGTATCTATGCTCAAGGTATAGTTATAATCCTTATGAGACTATCCCCATTCATAGGTCTCTTTCTCTCATTGACTTAAAACGAATTAAGGTAGAACTAGGAACATTTTCAAATGAACCTGATAAGTACACCAATGTCTTTAGAGGATTTACTCAGACCTATAAGCTAGGCTGGAAAGATGTAATGTTAATTTTAAATCAAACATTGACTTCTAATAAGAGACAAGCAGCATTACGAGCTGCTATTGCATTTAGAGATGAATATCACATTGTTAATTTTAGTCAGCCAGAAGGTTGACAGCCAGGGGAACCATCAGTTTCCACAGGCACACAAGCAGTTCCCACCCGAGACTCCAACTGGCCTGACAGCAAGACAGGAGAACAGATCAGGAGGCATTTTCAAGTGTGCATTCTTGAAAGTCTAAGAGGGACAAAAATCAAACCTTCTAGTTATTTTAAATTGTCAGTTGTTTTTCAGGAGAAAGATGAAAACCCCTCTGACTTCTTAGATCGTTTAGATGCACTAGTAAAACATATGTCCATAGATCCTGATTCAACAGAATGACAGATTTTGCTGAAAGACATTTTATTACCCAGTCAACACCAGATATTAGAAAAAAGTTACAAAAGATAGCCTTTGCTCCAGATAGTTCACTTGATACTTCAGTAAAAATGGCCTCCTTAGTAGTCTGTAATCGGGACTAGGAAGAAGCCAAAAAGAGAAAACAGAGAGACCAAAAACTGGCTGCCCTTGCTGTGTTCTTAAAAGAAACAGCCCTTAAGTCTGATTCTTGGGGCTTCAAGAAAAGCTGGATGAGTACACTAACCTGCTATCACTGCCACAAGCCAGGCCACCTTAAGAGGGATTGCCTTTAGGGGCCCGCCAAGCCATGCCTTTTCTGCAACATGACCACTGGAGGAGGTCAGACTGCCCTCTGAGGCCAAGGCCCCAGAGTTCAGACCCATCCTATCAGCTGGTCTAGCAGAATTGAAGGGCATCAGGGTACTTCGTCTCCTCTCTCTGACTAGACTGTCATCTCTGCCTGTCATCTCCGCAGAGGAGCCCTGAGTAATCGTGACAAGAGGTAAAAAGCCAGCCTGTTGCTGGACACTGGCACAGGTCTTTTTGTCCTTCTTAACTCTGGTCTCCCTGCCAGGCATTGTACCTCAATAAACAGTCATCAAAATATATCTTCCTTAAGCTGTAACTGAAATAACTTTTTTCTCACCCGTTCCTTTCACTTATGTCTAAAAGCTTCCATGCTGAAGAGGTTTTATCCTGTCTAAATACTGTAATATATATTCAGGTTGCCAACTAATCAAAATGATGCTGAGACTGGTTTTTACAATTACAGTACCTACTGTTGTTCATCTACAAAAACCTAAGAGAGTTCTTCATTGGTTGAAACAATATATTAATTTGGTTCTCAAATGTTTTCAAAACTTTAGAGAAAATTATAACTAAAATGAGAGGAATTTATGACAAAATGTCAGACTCCATCAATAAAGGGACCTAAGAGCCAATGGGTTACAATTGCTATTCCTTAGAAATAGTTTCTAAACTTCTCTGTCAGCTCTAATGCTCATGTTTTGCTTATACATGCCTTTGCATACATACTTTGATTATACATGCTTTGATTAAAATTTGTTCTTCCCTAAAGGATGCTAACTCTCAAGTAATCATACAGATAAAACCAATGACAAACATGCTAGATTCCTTTTACTGGGTTCCACCAGATCACATATTGAGACCTTAACTAACTAACCATACTCCATGGGCCTTAAATGACACTGTGGCTGGTCTCTCCCTCTTAAATAAAGAAGTAAAATTAATCAGACAGGCCATCCTCCAAAACTGGATGGTATAAGACATTTGAAGGCAGCACAGGGGGGTACTTGTGCAATTGTAAAAACTGAATGTTGTGTGTACATTCATGAGCCTTCTGCTAATATCTCAATAGCTGTTCAAGATATTAGAGAACAAATCAATGACATGCCAGACTCTAAAATTCCCTGGAGTTTATCCTTATCCTCCTTATGGGAATCCATTATTAGCTCCTCTTGGTGGAAACCTTTGTTAACTGTACTCATAATTATCCTATTGATTCTATTATTTGGCCCATGCATACTTAATTGTTTCTTTGCTTTTGTCTCCTCCAGATTTAAAAATGTACACCTACCCAAGATAAAAATACCTGGTGTCTATTGAGAGCCTTTAGGGAGATCCTCTGCAGAGTGTCCCTGACTGCTGATCAACAACTACAAACTGCTTCGGCCTGAAGAAGTCAGATCCGTCATTGCCCATTACTCCCTCATGGCAGTTAAGGCTATTTCTTCAGAGTGGGGATTGTTACAGGCAACTGAGTTAAATAGAAATATTATAGTAAGTCAGACAGGGCTTGGCCCTCAAAGGAAACAGAGCAGAAGGCCAGATACCCTGCAACTGTAGGAGAGACAGACACCTCCCACTATGGGCCAGACCTCAAGACAAAAGACAAATCAAATGCACCCACATACTTCCTAAGCATAAGCATGAGGAATTGATATTTTAAATAGTTCTCTATCACCTGGAGGAAGCCAGGAGTCACCATCTCAACCCCTTACAGGAAGAATCACTGCTTTTTATGCCCACTTGTTACATGACTCACTTCTCCATTTGTCCCCAATTTAATCAATTTTACCTAAGCAATTAATCTTATTGGTAACCATAGTTCTGTCCCACCTCATGCCTACCTTGCAAGTTCCCATGTTTTCCCCACCTTGGGGCCACCTCCCTTTGTGGTTTTGCTCTATAATTATCTTTAGAAAAAACAGTCTTTGGCAACTTACTCAGGACCACTTCTGTGTCTTTCTCAGACAGAAACTTTTTTTCTCTCAATAAATATATTCTGCTTTTAACCTCTGTTGTTCCCAAAATTCTTTGATTTTTAGAGAACACAAACTCCTACCAGACATCCAGTAGGTTGGGAGTTTCTTTCCTCTACATCAATATCATTCTGGCTGGGGTGAGATGGAATCTCAAAGTAATTTTGATTTTTGTCTTTTTTAAAAGTTTTTCTTTCTATTCTTTTTATATCCATGTTTGCAGTGCACACTGATTGCATTGGTAGCACATCTGCACTCTTTATTTCCAATCTTTCATCTGAATCTGGTGCTGTTCGCAGAGCTGCTCAGAAAGCACTCTTGCATGTGGGCACAACCAGTCAGAAGACACTGTTCCTGGTGCTTCCTTTATTCTAGGGGAAGCCAAGGTAGGTTTTCCATAGGATGACTGTCCCAGTGCCTTATTTGCAGGTGACAGAAGCCAGACTGCAGATTTTGGACATGAAAGGCCCCCTCCCCTTGTCCTCAGGGCCACTGTGAACCCTGTCACCAGCCTACCCTCGCCCTGGAGTGCCCGCCTCTCTGCCTTCAGTAACTGTGCACCTTTGCTGCCTTTCGGGTGTGTCTCATCCCATCCTTTGCTCAGGACACCAGAAACCTGAAAAGCAGCCTGGTGTGATGCCTCATCCAGGAACTTTGTATACTTTTACTGATCATTCATAAGGACACTACGAAGAAAATGAAGTAAATATGATGAAAAGGGTTCTCAATTCTTGGGACTGAGTATGCAAGAGATCTATACTGAATCCAGTGCAAATGCTTTTGTTCTGAGTTGACAGTCATCTGAAAAATAGGATGTGGTGAACCAGATACATGTAGGACAAGGGGGGTAGTCATGGATACTGATATTTTGAGTTTCCCAAAAACCCTCAAAACAGGTTATTTCTCAGTCACAAATGCAGGTTTAAATTTTTCCTAATAAAGATTAGATAGAAAATGATTTGTTGCTTAGAAGTGGCCAAAGATGCTGATGGCATCCCTGTCTTCCTTCATCTGAATGCTCTTAACACGGATGCGGGGCAGCTGACTCAGGAAAGCTCTATTTAGTCCCATTTCTTGGTTTCCTTTTCCTGCTAGTAACACTTGAAGGAAATACCAAATTCCTTTTCAGTCACACATCCTATCTCCAGCTTCCTGTAGTCTAAAAGTAAAAATCAGTGTGAAATATAGAGAATGTATAGATAGTATGGACTAATGTAATGAATAAAATGAACAATCTCAAATTCGGAAAAAGGTTTAAGAAGTGGAAAATGTCTAAGTTTACTATCAAGTCATGGATAGATGTGAATTTGTCATTAGGCTTTTGACACTGGAAATCACCTTATGCATGGATTAGAGCTATAGCAAAGACGAAGAACACCATGTGAAAGTTATTAAAATAATCCAGGCAAAAAGCAATAACTTTCCTGATCCACCATCAATAATATTACATAAGAAATTACACTCACAGCTCCTGCCCCATCAACTTGGTTGGACCAGCCCTCACTCAGTCCTCGGGTTCTGATTTTCTTTTTATTTAACCTCTGCATTCTAACAATTCTTTCCTTGTTCTCCTATATTTTTTCTATCCATGTTTCCCTATCCAAACAATTGTGCTACTCCTGACACTTCTGTGTGGGTTAGCATTTTGGTCAAATAATCCTCTCTGTGTGTTGGAGGAGCATCTACAAAGGTCCCCACTACCCCCAGCATAATCAGCTTCAGTCGTTGCCTCACCCATGGTTCCTCCCCCTCCACCCCAAGTCCAGCTCATCTCTCTTGCAGTCACAGGGTGAGCCCATAACATTGGGATGCTAAGCTAACTCTTCAAATGTGAATTTTGCATTACAGAAATTACAGATGAAGCCTTTGAAATTTTTTAACTACTTAAGTTTACTTTCATAGGCTACCACAACTATTTCTCTGTCCATAATGTCGGCAGATATATCCACTCTTTACCTGCTGTTGGATCTGAGAAAGATGCTCTTACTACAGCTGTTATTTCTGTATGCTCTACGCCAAGACTTCCTACTTCATAATAAGAGGAAAGTGTCTTATTTGGGGGCAAATTGGAGCTCTATTACTGCCCAAATCTACTTGTTCCAAAGGTTTTAAAAATATTCACGTAATTTATAACAATCCGTCACTGTATGAATGTGGATATTTTATCAAGACTGTCAACTATCATTTGGAGAGATTCCCAGTGGAACACTGTAGTCTCACCTTCCTGGGTGTCATTATTGAATTTAACAGAACACCTTTGCAAAGTCCTTGTTTAGGTACATAGCACAGATCAAGTTGTATGCTATTCACTATGGTGATACATTTCTTCTATAATGACAAAGATTTGGCTGGAAATGATAGCCCCCTCTTTTTTTTTAATGGTACTCCTATTCACCTTAAAGAATTATTAGCTAAATACTTTATATAAAGCAACTAGTATGATCTTCTTTGTTTTAGTTTAGCTATTTTTTGCATGTCTGTGTCTTGTTTGTTTTAAAACAACAAATATTTACACTAGTTTAAAAAAAAAAGACCTTCTTATGTTCCTAGTAGTGTGTGGTAAAGTATACAAGACAATGCTCTTTTGCAGAAATGTCTCTTATTTTCTTGACTCTCTTTGTAAAAGCAACGTTCCTTTTTCTTTCTTACTGAACATCAAAGTACTTATCAAAGACTCTGAAGTGTGACCAATCTCAATTTTCCCAAAGAGAAGGTATGCTTTTCCTAAGGAAATAAAAAGGTATCTCTAATAAAGATCACAGGTATATGATGGTGTCTTATCCCTTAAGTAGTGTTTTAACTCTCTGTACTTCATTCTTTTTCTAAAATTTTCCTGATACAATCAACTCCCAGTTTATACAAAACATATAATAGGATTTTCTCTTATATTTAAAGTATTCTCTTCAAAATACTTTAGTAACTCAGAAGATATTTCTACATTTCAATTAAATTTTAGATTTTATGAAAATAAAGTTTGAATACTATCTTTAAGTAGATCAGTAGAAAGTTTGATAACTTTAAATTTTTTTCCTCAAAAGCATATGTTGAAAATGTTATTTTGCAATATTTAACAATCATTTGGAGGCTGTTGAATATTTACACAAAGTAAACACTTAGGAAAGAAGAATATAATTCAATTAATACAGTTAGAGAGGAATTATTTTTGAAATTTCAATTAAAATAGTTAAACTTAAAAGAATATCTGCTTCATGAAACTATAATACTATTTAATTTGGCATGGTTTGTCTTGCTTGACAAAGCTAAGAAGAAAAAAAATCATAAAACTTATAAAAATCTAAACTGCTATCATAAGTCAGAGTTGCTAAGTTTGGATGGATGGAATGGACCAATAGATGGAAGGGTGGATGAGTGGAAAGGTGAATGGACAGATGAGCAGATAGATACAAAGAGACAGATAGGCTTACAGGAAACAAGTTGGCGGATCAGAGAATATAGATTATTTATTGTTCTCATAGTACCTTTGCACTGGCTTCTCTGGCATCCCTGTCACCAGAGGGCGCTGTGACAAGAGCCCACCATCATCCTGTGAGTACCATGGTGCTGAGCCACAGAAATACAGACTTAGAGTTCCTGAAAGGCAGCTGGCGCATTGGCCCCTCCTACCCCGCCAGGGACAGAGAAACCGTCACTCTGGGATGTAAACGAATCTCTGCAAAGTGGAAGGAAATTCACTCTGCTCACCACACTGGAATGTAAATGAGTGGCTCTGGGGAAGATAAATGTGTAAATCTTTCAGAAACAGTGCCAGAGCTCTAGACCTCTTCTCTCGCTCTTCAATCATCCTTTAAGTTTTGTAAGTTTTAACTTAGAAAGCCCAGATTGTGCAGAAACATGAAAATATTCAAGTAGCATCATCTGCCTACAATGGTAATTATTACATTTAGTTTCTCTTTAAAACACTGTGTAGCTGGATATATTGTTGGTTTTATTAGGAAACATATAAGTTCAATAAAGTGCTTTATTACACTGCCACTGAAAGTCGGGTTTTTATACATACATTCATAAGTATGCAGAATATGAATGTGTATGAATAGCCAAATTACTTTTTCTTCCCTTTTTCTTGCATAAAGTGATAGAACTAGGCAAATTACTTGGAAGTATACTTTATTTGTGATTCCACATCTTTGAGTTGGGCGTGTGTGTACGTGAATAGAAGATGTGGGCATCGTGTTTGCGCTGCTCAGTTTGAGCCTCCCCGCCCGTTAGTGATGGAGCAGACGGGAAACACAGGCTCCCGGGTAATGTGCGCATGGAGATACTGGGCGTCTCAGACACAATTTATTCAAAATACATGGTAAAAATTCAGATTTTACTCATCCGACTGCTTACATTTGTCTCCTGCAGAGAAGTCAACATTGAAACTGTTTCAGTTGCTTAAATTCTGCCTTAGCATATGGGAACCTGCACTCTACCGGACAGTATATGCAAGAAGTATAATGATTCAAATGTGAGAGTTGAAGAAATCTGAAAGTTAAAGCATGTCTGAAAACTACAACACAAGAAAAATGTGATTATTTTAGGGGAAAATCATATTTTTCCCCATTTGCAAGTAATATTTCATTTGTCTAACTCATGAGATTTTACCAGTGGTTTTTAGGGCCTGTTGCATATAATACACTGTAGTTATCTTTACAAGATTATTGATTATTTTCTAAAATCTTTGCATACTTCCTAGATTCTATGAATTGTGTATATGTGGCTTTCAAGAAATACTTGCTGAATTAATGAATTTCAGTTTTATTTTATTAAATTTTTCTGGTTGTTAATTGATGTTAAAAGTGAATATGTCTTTTAGTCAGAACATTTCAACATGTAGACAAGTGACCATAATTATTCTAATCTGATAATAAATAGACAATATGAGAGAGTAAATACTTCAAATAATTTGACAGATATAATCATCGATCTAACAATACAGATAAAAATAACTTAACAATTTCCAGTTTGAACTTGAAAGAGAAAAAAAAAGAATAACCAAACTCATTAATGTAGAAAGTCTCACAGTGTATGAGATTGTCACTCCCCAAATAATTACAAGCTAAATATATAAAGACTTTTTAAAAAGTAGTTGAGAAGAATTAATAAATAGCACATCAAAAAGAGGTGATTTTGGGAAGGAAGGGAATTTTAAGATTGAATATTTAACTTCTTCATAAAAGACATCTCTCCCTATGAAATACTTCATGCATGTTTAAAAAATTGCAGTATTACATGCCAGCAGTCATCAAAGTGTGATTCCAAGACCTTTTAAAAAGTTCTCCAAGATCAAAGTTATTTTCATAATAATAGCAGGCTATATTTGCTCTTTCTCTGTGCTGACATTTGTACTGACGGAGCAAAAGCAAGGCTGGATCAAGGTGCGGCACCCTAGCACAGCACACAGAGAAGCTGGTCTTCCTGGCCATGCGGTCGCAGCTCGCAGTGTCTGCCACCACCCAGCACTGCCTTTAAGGAGAAAGTCAGGAACCCCGTACAGACTGATTTGAGAGTGGCCTGAAAGCACCAGCGAGCACATTTTGTTTTGCATTTTACTTTGAGTACAAATAATAGTGTGTGTGCATGGAGCACAGTTACATTCTTAGAGCTTAAGTATCTAGGACTCTTAGAGAAGATGTAAAACAGCGATGAAAACAAGTTACTTAAAAGTAACTCAATGATGCAAAAATAGAGATTGAAAGAGGAGAAAAGTAAGGAAGTATGTAGTTTCCATGTTAGAAAATGAAAACTGAAAAGAGTTTACTGCTCAACTGGGACAATCTCTTTTTGGTTGCAGGTAGCAAAACGTACCTAAATTCTTATTTAAATTGAGTTGGTGAAGTGAAACCGAAGACAGTACTTTAAGTCTCCTAAATCTGATGCCCTATTGAAACGAGTTCATTCTTCATGCTAATGTGTCCCACACAGATACTGGCAGCACATATACCTCTTTCCTGAAGGGTTTCACCCCACTGTGAGGTGGCCAGACCACAAGATTCACGGCTCCAGGCAAATCCCACAACTGCAGTTACCAGATTAGATAAAAAACAGAGATGAGTTGCAGCTAATTTCCCAAGTTCTCAGCAGGGTTAAACTCTGCCTTTGCTTTTCTACCTTTCTACACACCCTTTTTTCAAAGTTTTCTAGAATCACCTCTCAAATAAATGACTTCCACTTGACTCTTTATTGCAGGGTTAGTTGATCAGTGTTTTGACCCACATTTTACCCACTGTATTGGGTGATACAATGTACCCCCAAGTCCTCATATACTTTTGATGGGGTTGAGTCTGTTGCTTGCTACCATTTGTTGTCTAGTGCTGGGATTGATGATGTGAGTGCTGCAACTGCCCAGGTGTGGAGCTGAGATACAGTGTAAGGGAGGCAGGTCTTCCCTTCTCTTGCTCTTTTGCCCTCTCTCTCTCCCTAGCCAGCGTGCCTTGCAGTTGTGGCGGCCATGAATGGCAGCCCCACCACACTACACTTCCTTGGAGCCAACTGAGTATACACTGAAACTCCTGAGAAACTGTAAGAAATAAACCTTTCCTTCCCTAATTTTGGGCATCAGGTATTTTGTCTCAGCAATGAGTAAAAATTAACTAAGACACCCACCTTGTGATTTTGCTGTGTGAAACTTTCTTTGAAATGAGCTCATTGGCAGCCCACTTTGGGGTCTCCTCCTATCTCTCAGAAGCCATCTCTCTCAATCTATGTTGCTCCTTAAAATTCATTCTTCAATTTTGGGGAACAGAAATTCAGCATATCTGACATCTAGCAGGTTGGGAGTTTCATTTATTCTTCTGCATCATTCCTGCTTAAAGCATTGGCAGGAATTTAATATAGCTTTAATATAACATCATAAAATTATAAATAACCAAGTTAAACTATGTATTTGGCTACTTAATAGTTACATTGTTTGGGCCAATACTGAGTTAATGTAGAACGCTTGGCTACAGAATCTGATAAATCATTAATAGTCTTTGAAATGTTTATACCGAAAAGTGTCACTATATTTGCAAATACTACTCACAAATCTGTCAACTCAAAATGGCCAAATTGGATGGGGAAACAAAGGCACTGATTGAATGATTAAACACGTTTTTAGTGAATGCCTATTATCTCTCAGGCATGTCCTATAGCCATAGCTTCACTACATTTGGGTGATCCCTGCTGTAGGAAATACATATTATATGAGATGCAGCTACAAATGTGTAGTGTATAAATATATAGATATGCTTAGATCTAAAATAACTTTTAGATACAGTTACTTTTAGATATATAGGTAATATACATTGCATATCTTTATGCTGATAAAATCTTTTATTCTGCTCTATTACATCAGGGAAGAGCACAATGTCTGATTTCACTATTCACTAATGGGTCTCAACAGATATTTTGAAAAACTCTAAATTCTGAAAATAAAATGAAGAGATTAGATAAACACAAAGCAAACAATTGTACAAATCAGTGTCAAAATTACCAATGCAATTGCTACAAAGCAAAGGAACATGGAATTAAGGCAATATGCCAGAAAGCTCTGAACTGGTGTAGGGTAGGAGGAGGTTTCCTTAAGAAATGGTGGCTGAATGAGATTTGAGGAACGATTGGAGCAAAGTTTGAGGGTGACATGTATAGGGAACACCGTCATGAGAAGATGAATATGGAGGGTGCTGAATGTCTGTCTTCTTCCAAATACATGTCATAATGTTAATATCCAATGTCATGAGATTAGTAGTAGACACCTTTAGGGATGACTGGGTCACAAATCTGGAACCCTCAAGAGCAGCATTAGTGCTCCTATGGGAGATACCCCACAGAGCTCTCTGCTCCCCTTCTGCCAGTTAAGGATACAATGAAAAAGTGACAGCGTGCAACCAGCAAGAGGGCCCTCACCTGAACTCCACCATTCCGGCCCTGTGATAGCAGATGTACACCATCAGAATAGTGAGAAGTAAATTTTTGTTGTTTATAAGCCACACAATTGATGGTACTTTGTTAAAGCAGCCTGAATTAAGACAGACAATGAAAGAGAAAAAAATCATGAACTGCTAGATTCATGTTTTGCTCAACTGTACAGTAACTGTGGTAAGAGGAAGACTACAGAGGGCAAGATATGAGCAAAGATAGGATAGGAATATCACAGTTCAGTTATTAAACATGCCACTTTTGAATTATCTAAGTGGTAAAACCAAGAGCACAATTAAATATGGAAATCTGAATTCCAGAGGCAAGATCTAGAACTTAAAGAGAAATTTAAATTAAGGGGCTTCCAAATAAACTATGTGTAGCAAATTAGTGGAATGAAAAAGAATAATATTAATGTTATCAAAAAGTTTAAAAAAATTAGTTGTTCTATCAAACCTAGGTAAAAGTCGAAAAAGATCACAATGATGATGATAAGAATATTAGCCAATAGTAGGTGTCTAGCACAATATTAGGCCCTTTGTAGTCATTATCCCCCATTATGTTTAAAACAAATCATATGAGATAGATGTCCCAGTTTTCAAGGTAAAGAAACTAAGTAATAGACATAAAATAAATAGTATAAAGTCACAAATCTAACCAAGCACAAATTAGGAATAATGAAAATAAGCAGGTCTGTCTCATTTTCTTTTTTGTCTACTACATCATGCTGCTTTTTACTGTGGCATTGTGCTGGCAAACTCTGTCAGGCAAGATCTTTAGTTATAGACTTCCCTGAAAAGAAATATTCTTTTTTCTAAATTCCTACACTTCATCAATCCTGTAAGTAATTGCTCTTTATCTAAATCTTCCCATGAAACAAAGGTTATATTTCTTAATGCATATGTAGCAGTTAAATTATGATGCTTATGAAAGCCTTAAATTGCAATATAATAATAAACATAACATAAAAGCCTTTGTTTGTAATCTTAGTGTTAATTCACTCATTCATTTACTACTATTCATTGAGCACCTATATATGTATCAGCTACTGCTCTTGATAACCATTATGTCAGATGATCCATGCACAATAGAAATAGACATCCAGAATAAATCAAAATTTCCTAGACCTTGTCATGAGTTACAAAAAATTTAAGACATTCTTTTTATATCAGTTCTTTTTTCTCTCAGATCTCTTTATACTGTATGCCATAGATAGAATTAGGGCTTAAAATTGGAAAGCAAATAAAGAGACAATTATATGACAATTTGATTTTTTATGAAGTTAAGATAGTTTTAATGACAGAGAAAATACTTCCTGGATTTCCAGGAGAGGTCCTGAATGGGATGGCCACATGGCCTTTCAATTTAGAATGACTCATAAGTAAGTAAGATACAGGAATTGCTTAATTATTTAGTGATCACCTTTATAGGTGGTTCTGTGGTTTTGAAATGACCATCTGGGACCAAGGTCTCTGGCCCAGTCCTTTCTGACAGTGTTTGTTTACAGTAAACTGGAATCTCCGAAGGAACTGGTTAATTTTCATTATAATTTCCTTGAAATGATGGATCTCAGTAAGGAGTAACTGCACCTCCCTTTGGTAGGTGCGGGCTTCATTTCATGCTGCCTGAGGAAATTCATTTTTGTCTACAGTCCTAGTTTACTGTCTATTCTTCATTTTTATCAGTATGGCTGGTCACCTCACTCTGTCTCAAGCCCTTCCACTTGCTAACTGTCTTACTCATAAGATAACTAAATAAACTATCTTCTACATTTGTTCTGAAGAATCATCTTTAACTGCCATTAAGGGAGAACAGGTGAAGACCAAATCTTGCTGTTTTGTGATGAAAGGATTGACATAGGGGAGACAGCAGTTAGGGACTTTCTCAAGAGAGTTCATCTGAGAGGCCTTGGTTAGAAGTTGTATTGGGGTTCAACACTTGTGGAGTGTCTTCAGAGGGTTAATATAGTGAACTCCAATAACAGGGGTCCGGAACATTCATCACGGCTCCACAGGCATAACCATTTGGAGTTGGACAGCCTCTAGGTAAGAAGAAACATATTTAACCAAAAGAACAAGAATCCATGGCCCAGACATAAGAACCTGAATGAAAAGGCAGATTGGGGAAGAAGCCAAGATTACACACTATGTTTAAGGGAATGGAATAGGGATTGTGATCAACTGGATCCTAGACCTGCCTGTTTATGGAGGTAATTTGTAAGTCTGATACTTACTATATCATTTTAAGTTTTAATTTTGCCTGATGTGAATTATTTATCTAAGCACAACAAGCTTTATTTACTAGTGCACAAGTCCCTCTAGTTTTAGCTGTAAGAAGGTGGAGAGATCTGTGGTTTTGAAGGAATTTAAAAATTCTTCTTGAGCTTCAATAGCTGGTCCTGTGGCTTTTTAGCCCCACTAAACCACAATAGTGGTCAAATACTGGTGTAGCTAGAGAATGCCAGCAGGGGTCAGTTTAGTGACTGGAGCCCCCCTTTCTATATCTAGCCTTTGTTATTATGGTATCATTTTTGGTACATCTTTTGATTATACTTTTCTGCTGGGTGTTTGAGACCAAGTTAAAGTGAAACGTGTGTTAATCAAAATTAACTTGGTTTCAATTAAGACTCTTCAGGGATTACTTTTCAAACCATCTATCAGTGTCATCTGCTAGGATGGCTCAGTCTTGCTTGACCATGTGGCTTTCCCTGGAAGCCTGGAGGACATTTTTCTCCTTAATGACTCTCCTCTGAACACAGTGTATACTGGTTAACTCCTGTTCTCTGAGAGCCAACCATTTCGCTGCTTGGGAAGTTGGGTGACTCATCAGAATTGTAGGATCTTGTGGAAAGACCCTCTCATGTCCTGGGTCCTTGCTGACCTTGAAGTGCCAGAGCCAAACCACTGACTGTCCTCTTAGCCTAGTCATCCTTTCTTAGTTTTGGTCTCTATAGCTCAGTTGTTGAACACCAGGAGACAATTACAGCAGCATTTCACTAGGAGGAGTAAGTTTAACTATCTTATCTAAATATCAAGCACCTTGAAATATGAAGTATGACCATCGAACTGTTATTTTTTTAACCAATCATGTTCATCCTGTAAGTCAAATTCTTGTAGAGTACTAACAGATAAAGTTTAACAGATAAGGCTTGAGATCAAGGGCAGCAGAGGATTTTAGCATGAGAATCATGGTAACATTGTTCTCTCAAACACATTTAAATCTCCATTTTAGTATAAAGCAACTTTTTAATCAGTTACCTTTCTTTAATTACAAAATGTTAAGTGTCATAAAGAAACTTTTACCTAGACAATCTAGTTTTTAATTACCAATTCAATATATCTATTCTAAGAATATAATCATAAAGTAATTTAAAATTATGGAATACAATAAAGGGAAATCATACTGAAATGATAACAGAACTGTTGTTGATCACACTAGACAAATTTACCCAATGCTTTCCAAATATATTCACTGTGATCTGGGAGAACTAACTCACCCTGTAGGCAAAAGTAATTTAAAAAATCATCAAATATTATTTAGATTCATGAAACTAAGTGTTGCTTCTCAGATACATTAAGGCATCTTTTGTTCAGTAGTGGTATTAGCTCACAGTGAATTATTTGGCTAAACATGTGAGAGAGGTGAATGGATATGCATTGGTAGAGAATGAAAAGGTGAAATTGGAATTAAATATATAGGTTTGGAGAATGTGTGTAAAGGAAACGAAGTCTGTGCATGACTAGGAACACAGTTCTCATGTTCACCTCATCATTACCTATTTCTTTGGTCTCCTTGACAGACACACCTGAAATAATATTTCTGGACCCACTTCAGTCAGGCTTTGCCTCTGTAGTAAACTGAAAAACAGTCATCCAAAGATAGTGTATGATCAAAGGGTCTTTGTGGATGTAATTAAAAGGATCTTGCTGGGTGTGGTGGTGGCGTATGCCTATAATCCCAGCACTCAAGAGACTGAGGCAGGAGTATTGCTGTGAGCTCAAGGTCAGTCTGGGCTACATAGTGAGTTCAAGGCTAGCCTGAGCCACACAGTAAGACCATTTTTT
>RJWM01002770.1:0-25277 GCA_004363535.1 Dasyprocta punctata
TAAATAAATTCAGCAAAGTGGTAGTGTTATGGTTGATACATTGTGTCAACTTGAGAAGTTTAGAAGTTTAACTGAGAGACTCAGCAGGAAACCAGGATCCTTACTTTGTAAATATCTTCATCCTGTGCAAGAGGAGGGCACAGATTTTGTGAGTGCTACACCCACCTCAGGGGTGTGTGTGTGTGTGTGTGTGTGTGTGCTGTGTTCACTATAAAGGAGGAAAAGAGGCTTGTTCTTACCTTTTGCTCTGGTTGCTGCCTTAAAGTTGCTGCCTTAAAGTGTTGCCCCAGTGCTATGCCACCCTGCCTTGGAGCCAGCTGATTATGGACTGAACCGTCACAAACAGTGAGCTAAATAAACCTTTCCTTCCTTCGTTTTGGGTGTTAGGTGTTTTGTTCCAGCAACAGGAGAAAAGTAGGATATAAAATCAACACACAATAATAGCTTTCCTATATCCCAATAATGCACCAGCCAAGAAAGAAATCAGGAAGATTCTGTTCTATTCACAACAGCTCCAAGGAAAAAGTATCTAGGAGCTGATCTAACCAAGAAAGTAAAGAACTCTACAATGAAATTCCAGAATTCTTAAAGAAGATATTTAAAAAGACATTAGAAAATGGAAAGATCACTCTTGTTCATGAATTGGCAGAACCTATTGTCAAAATGGCCATATTACCAAAATAATCAACAGATTCTATGTGATTCCTATTAAAAACACCAACAATGTTCTTTGCAGAATAAAATAAAAATTAAAAAAAACTCCTAAAATTCATATGGAAACACAAAAAAGCTAGAATGGCCAAAGCAATATTGACAAATAGAGCATTCCTATAGGCATCATAATACCTAATTTCAAATTATACTTACAAAGCCATAGTTAAAAAAAAAAAAAGAAAAGAAAAAGTGGTACTGATACAAAAACAGACATACAAACTAATGAAATAGAACAGTGACTTTGTGGAGGTACACTGTACATCATTACAGATACTGCGTTTGAAGTATCTATGTGGTACTGAAGTAGAGACATTAAATAGGCAGCTAAATTTATAGTTTTGGGCCATGGGGGAAAGGTGTGAGCTCTTAAGAGAAGTCACTGAAGCCATGGGTATAATTGTGAAAATGCCAAAGTTCAGAGTGGAAAAGAGATGGCTCAGAATTGGGTCTGGAAGGAAGCCCAATATTCAAGGGTAGAGGAAAGGAAAAAGGGCCTAAAAAGGAGAGAAGAATGGCTGTCACAGCAGAAAGAACAATGGAAGGGAAATGTGCCATGGAAATTGACCAGAGAAAAGTACTTCGACATTGAAGGAGTAGTTGGTAATGTTAAATATTGTGTATAAGATGAGATTAAAAAAAAATTCTAATAGATTTGGTAATGCAGAGGTTTTCTGCAATCTCAGTGGAAAGTTTTTACAGTGTAATCATCAGTAAAAATGCTCAACTGATGTTGACTAAATGTCGAGTATGCAGTAAAGAAATGGTAATTCCAGATATAAACACTTCCTTTGAGAAATGTGATTTTTTTTTTTTTGAAAGAGGTAAGACATGAAGGTACTTTGAGTGGAATACAGGACAGAATAAGAGTGGTGTTTATGTATAAAGGGGAAAAGAGTCGAAACCTATTTAAAAGCTAAGTGGGACCCTGAGTAGCTAAATAAATAAATAAATATAAATAAATAAATTCTAAAACACAAGAACGAAGTTGGAGGCTTCACATTTCTTTATTTCAAAACAAATTATAGGCCAGCATGGAGGCACATGCCTGTAATCCACGCACTTGGGAGACTGAGGCAGGGGGACTACTGTGAGTTCAAGACCAGCCTGGGCTACATAGTGAGTTCAGGGCCAGCCTAAACTAGAGAACAAGACCCTGTCTCAAAAAACAACAATGAAAAAAAAATTACAAAGCTATGGCATTAAAAAGAGTATGGTACTGACATAAAGACAGACACATAAACCAACTGAACATATTCTAGTATAGTAATAAACCCTCACATACACGATCAATCAAATGATATTCAAACAAGGGTGCCAGGACCATTAATGTGCAAGGGCAGTCTCTTCAAAAAATGGTACTAAGAAATTAGCAGCTACAAGCAAAAATAAATAAAACCTGTTATTATTTAAATCTAAAATGTCCCCAACAATCTCTTGGTGTCTAGAGGTGGGGTTTTAGAAGGTGACTGGATCAGGGGGTGCTATACTTATCAATGGATTGATTCACTGGTAAGTTCCTAGCTAAATGTGTTATTAGGAGGTGGAACCTGGTTGGAAGAGGTGTATCACTAGGGGAATGCTGTCTCTCCCTCCCTGGCTCCTTATTTATCTCTCTGATCCTGGTTGCCACAAGATGAGCAATTTTCTTCCCCCATGATGTTTCTACCTCAGCAACAACCAAGCATGCACAAAGTAAAACTGTGGGGCAAAATAAACCTTTACCCCTTTAAGCTGCAGGTGTTGGGTATTTTGTCCCAGCAATGGGAAAGTTACTAACACAGAAGAGTGGTACCAGAGAAGCTGGGTTGTTACTATGTCTGTACCTAACTGCATGCTTTAGAAGTCTTCGACACTGGCCTTCAGGAGGAATTTGGAAAGTTTGGAACATGTAAGCCAGAGAAGCACTAGAATGCCATACACAGAGCTCAAAGGCTGATTCTAACTGAAGCTCAGAAGACCAGAATACTGATATGAAATGCAGAGAAGAGTAAAGGCCTGGTGTAAGAGGTTTCAGTTGAAAAGGACTACATGGGCAGTTGGACTTGGAGTAGAGGCCAGAATGTTACATTCTTACACAAAAGTTATCTACATTTTGCCCATGTCCTGAGAATTTGCAGAAGATGGAGATCAAGGATGGTGAACTAATTAACCTGGCAAAAGACATTTCAAGATAGCCAAAACTGCAGGTTGTGGCATGGGTACTGCTGGCTAGTTTCAGCCAGACTTATAGTGAGAATCTGGAGGAGAAAGCAGAGGATGGGAAAAGTTTTCAGTTCCACCAAAAGGGAAGTTGAGGCAAAGCAGAATATAGTTGCTGAAAAGACTGGCATTAAAAAGATGCCAAGTACTTTGTATCAGGACAATAGGAAAGATGATTTCAGGGTGTTTCAAGAAACGTGCAGACTCCACCCACTGAAAGCTCAAAAATATAAAAGGGTAAACACCTTTGAAAGAGTTTGAGAAGAAAGCCCTAGAAAAACTTTATATGTTGTTCAGCTTAAATATTTGGTTAACTTCTGGGTGGGGAAAAGATCATTTTTATATTAATTTATGCATTTTAAAGATAGGATTTTTTAAAATGCTCTCTTTAAAATTATTTGAGCCAGGCAGGCAGCACACCTTTACTCTCAGCTGCTAAGGAGGCTGTGGCAACAGGATCACTTGAGCTGAGGAGTTTGAGGTCCATCTGGTCAACATATGAAGACCCTCAGTTCAAAGAAACCCCCAAACTAAAAATTTTGACTGTATTTGAGGAGACCAGAGGAACTAGATGGAAAATACGTAAACAGTTTCAATGATATTGATAATGACCTAATTCAGTAGTTCACTGTGAGGTTTATGTGTTTATTTTATTTATTTTGTGGTACTAGGGACTAGTGTACACAGGGCTTCATAAACCCAACCCATCTTATTTTTTTATTTTGAGACAGGTTTCACTAAGTCATTGAGCTGCCCAGGCTGGGTTCAAACTTGCAATTCTCCTGCCTCAGCATCCCAGAGTTCTGGGATTACAGGGATGCCCCACCATGCCCAGCCTACCCAGCCCATATGTTTATTTTATGACATATAAATATATGTAACATTAATATAAGTTCAAATGTTACACATTTAAAAATTTAAACCATTTTCACAGTATATGCATATGAAGTATATAGTGTTCTTTTTTTTTTAGACAGGTTCTATGTTGTTCAGGCTGGTCCTGAACTCACTATGTAGCCCAGGTTGGCCTTGAACTGGAGGTGATCCTCCTACCTTGGACTCTCAAGTGCTGAGATTATACGCCACTGTCCCCAGCAAGTATGCAGTCTTTTAAGCAAATATTATATATATATATAAATAATAAAAGGGGAAACATCAAATGGTAAAGTAGAGGTAGTACTGAATGGTTGAACTATATGATTTATGTTCATTTGGGCTTTTTTGTGTTTTCCAGTTTTTCTACCATGAATATATCACTAATTTTTATGATTTTGTGGAAAGCTACTAATATTTTTTAAACAAGAAAACTAAGTACTAAACTGCAATACGCTGCCTAAATTACAATGACCTGCCTAAATTACAATGACCAATTTTCCAGTTTTTCTACCATGAATATATCAGTAATTTTTATGATTTTGTGGAAAGCTACTAATATTTTTTAAACAAGAAAACTAAGTACTAAACTGCAATACGCTGCCTAAATTACAATGACCTGGTTCCTGGAACAGTGTTATTCATTTGTTTATCATAAAAAGAGAAACCAGTCCAACCCCAGAGCAAACAATATTCTCAGTACAGATCAAAAGAAGTCATCAAATAAAAGTCTATGAAGAAATCTTTTCAGGCTACCTTTTTAAACTTTGTCTTTTAGTTATCTAAGGTGATTTATCTTTGGTGACAGTTTCCCCCAGGACCAGGCATGTCCTCCTTCTTTTCACTTGCATAAATTACACCCTTCCTTCAAAGTCCAGTTTAAAGAGGAGAAATAAGAAGCCAATTTGCCCTTCTCATGAGCCAAATGGTGCTCGGGATGGGAGACAAGAACACTGCCACCTTCCCCCAACCCCAACACCACCCCCCGCCCCGACTCCTGTAAGCAACCACCTAATTCAGAGGAATGTAGGCTGGGTTGTTAGTAACTGACGTACAAAAACAACTTACTGCTTGTATTGTTTCTTTGACTTTGCAGGCCTAGAGCCAGTAGTCTGATCACCTACTGAGAGGATAACAAAATGCAATATAGCAAATATGGGGGATTTCCTTCTATCTCGTCTTTGAAATCCAATATTGTTCTCACTGTTTTGTTTTGTTCCATTTTATTGTTTCATTTTATTCAATATTCTATTTTGACTGGTTTTATTCTGTTCTGTTTTGTTTGATTTAATTATGTCTGATATATGGATGACAATTTTGATGATAACAAAAGGCATTATGATAGCAATACTTGATTTCCTATTATCCTGTTTTGAAGCCCTGCATCACTTTCACTGTTTTGTTTTGATTGGCTTCATTCTGTTTTATTTTGCTTGGTATTATTCTCTTTAAAATAAAATTTTAAAAAAATAAACAAAGTCCAGTTTAAATCTCCTCTATGAAATATGAATAGTTTTAGTTACCAACAATCCTTGAACTTTACATGTGTTTAGACATTCCATCAAGAAATCAAATATTTAAAGCACATACAGTATAATCCCAGAACTCTAGGAGGTTAAGCCAGGAAAGACTGCAAATTCAAGTCTAGTGCGGGCAATTCAGAGACTTAGCAAGACCATGTCTCAAAAAATTATAAAGGCCAGAGATGTAGCTCAGTACAAAGGCCCTGGGTTCAATCCCCAGTATCACAAAAAGAGAAGACAGGAGAGAAGAGGAGGGAAGAGAGGAGGAAGAGGGAAAGGGGAAGGGAAGGAGAAGGGGAAAGGATGGAGATGAGGAGAGAGAGGGGAGGGATAAGGGGAAGAGAGAAAAGGGAGAGGAGAGGACACCATGAGAGAGGACAGTTTTGGACAGGAGAGGAGAGGACAGAAAACAACAGGAAAGGACAAGAAAGGTAACATTTAATCTCAAGTTATTCTTTAATTTATATATTAGTTTTGCTTCCCAAATATATATAAAATGCTTTAAAAGTATGAATTCTATTTAGATTTTCAACAGTCTCTAATATAAAGACGACTATTATTGAGCCTCAATAAATCCTGTTGACAAACAGCTTAATAACATTGAGACTTTGCAGTACTTAAATATTAAATGAGAATGAATCTGCTTGAAACCTTTCTCAGGCTCCCTTACTTCTAAACCCTTTGGTTTTTTAGAGAAACACATTTCTCTACAGTCCCTCACTATTCTGACTGTTCTTTCTGCTTCTTTTTGTTGGTTTCACTTTCCTCTCATTCCATAAGTAGCTCTTGGTTCTTCTCCCAAGGACTTATCTCCCTGCAGGAGGTACCAAATTAGATGATTTTAGTATCTCTTTGGCTGTCTCCTCCAAATTTTCAACTCCAATTTTCACTCTGGTTCTGTATCTCCAATAATATCATTTGATTAATTCTGGTCACTTCACTTGTAAACAGAATTTTTTCCCGTGATTCTAAATTTGTTTACTGTTTTTCAAAACTCTCTGCACTTCAGGTCTTCCATAGTACTGATTCCCTCTGGTCTTTGGTTTTAACTTATAGCCATGGCCTACTCCCAGGCTAATCTCTCCTTAAGTCTAATTTAAACATAGCATGTTCCTGACATAAAACCTTCTGTAGTATTACAGAACAACCTATCAATACTTTAGTGTAACATTCAAAATCCCTGTTAAACAAGTTCCAACTTGCTTTTTAATTGTATTATTTTATTCTTCAACATGAATCATTTGTCCCCAAGTGGGCCCACAGCCTCACTACTATGAAGATACCCCATTTAATCTTCCTTTTTTTTGCAATGACCGTCCCTTTAGCTTAACCACATTTTACAAGTCCTCCTAGGTCTAAGTAAAATTAAAACTTCTGTGCTAAATTTTTCTTAACTATTTCAGATTACATTGATGTCTGTGCTTTTTCTGGCTTCTATTATTTTTTACTTGGTTTCATATAACTAAACACTTATTAGTGTTCTAGTGATTTCATGTGTCTATTTTCTTTGACTAGGTTATGCTGGGATTCAGCCCAAACCTTACACTTCCATAGTGACTTTCACAGTGCTTCCCACAATGGTGGCAGGTAATAAATATTACGTGATGGGTTTTGTGTAAATATTATTCTATTACTAACAGTTGTAATTAAACACCATGGTTTGTCTGTTACTATTTTCTGAGGAAATCAAATTGATTTTCACATAGTTTGATAACAAGAAAGATCAAGTTCTACAAATAAAGATGTGGTAATCAAAAAAGTTCCATTAAGCAGCAATTTATCTATGATAGACCTGGAAAATAATTTGTATTTTTTAGATAGCCTGTCAAAGAACTAATTATAGGAATTAAACATGGACACTCTTGCCTTGGCATTTTAAGATTGTGCCTAGAAATGTACAATTGTTATAGACAGAAACCAGATTACAGTTGAATATGTTACATACTTCTAGAGCTAAATGTATGTACATGAGTCAAATACTTTAAAAACATGTGATCTTATATCTGTGCTTAATGAAAATACTGTTTTAAACTAATTATGTAATAATCTGCAAACACAAATATGACTTAAAGTACACTACTTGATAAAGAATTTAAAAATTCCACGAACGTGTTCAACTTTAGTAGTGTTTTAACACTGAAATTATTTTTCCTTGAAAAAAAGTTATAAAACAGTTTAAGAAATTCAAGCAAGGAAATTATTAAATACTTTCTGTTAAGTAAATGATTTTAGGAGACAATAAAACAGTGAGTAGTATATTTAATAGGTGGTAAAACAACTCTAAATTATATCTCAGATCTTTTAATGCATCTCAAATAAGGAACAGGTATAGCATGAAAAACTAACCTCAAAAGACAATTTTTACACCAAGTTTACATATAAGTAAATTATGATTTGTAAACTGTTCTGAATTTAGAAGTAAAAGGAATTTTTTTTAAATAGTACAATTTTTCACTAGTACACAATTTATAGGCCATTGGTTTGGCGACACTAAGTTTGGCAATAATGACGATCTTTACATCTCATTATCTGACATAGGGAAAGATCAGAGCTCAGCCAGAAAAATCCTTTGTTTTGCTGTAGCTACTTCACTGATGTCTAAACAATTAGACATTTAAAGATTTCCTAAAGACAAAACATTTATCATTTCTTTTTTTTAATGTATTTAAGCGAAAAAAAAAAAGATGCATATAACAAAGACAAAAAGCAAAAGAGACAAACAAACAACTAGAGTAACTGCACAACAGTAACACTGCAGGTTTACAAAACAGGATGATAGAAACTTGACAATGGTTGCAATATTGCATTTATCATTTCTTTAAGGTAAAGATTTACAATAACAGGAGTGGCCTAATTCAAAGACTAAAAGTTCAAATGTGTTCCCACGAATGCTCTGGAATTGTTTCACTTCTTTTCCAGAGTTATAACACATTATGTTGTAGTCAACTGCTGGCAGCTTACCCTGTGTGATGGTAAGGGCGGAGGCCATGAGACGTGCCTCTTATCATAGCTGGTAGGCTTGCCCTCTGGTCAAATTATTTTGAGCCTGTTTTTAAGGTGAGTAATGGCATTAAGAACTACAAGTCTGAGTTGCACTAAGTTTGAAATTTTGTATTCAAGTTTTAAAGTCTGATTAACACTCTTTCATAGAAATAATTTATCATTTTAAAACAATCACATCCTTTTGAATAGTATCCTAAGGTGAATTTAAAAAGTGTCACTGTTCTAAAAAAAATTCAGTTAGCCTTATAAATAGCCTGGAAAGTAAAAACTAATGCCAATTGAGGAGGTAACTAATCAGCCACCTAGATGAATAAAGGTGAACTTTATTTTTTTAAGACCAAAAAATAAAGAGGAAAAGCTGTAACTCACTAACATGATAATCTACATTCAAAAGGTACACTAAGATATGTTTGTAACTATGTGTTTTGCAGATTTATGGATAGAATCATGGGCCTAAATTTAAAACAAAAACGTTTATACAAAAATCACATTATAAACAAAACCTTAAATTGAAATGGAATATTTGATTCCATAAATAAATTATAATTATTAGTAATAATGTAAATTTATGGATGATTAATAATTATTATTTCCATCACAAGCAAGCAACTTTTTTCTAGGCAAATGGCATTTTTTAAGACCATAAGCAAAGCTCAGATACTTGTCCATTATTTTATGACCAATGTATGCTAATTATTATGTACTGATTATGTTCAATACCTAGGCCCATTGAATATTTAGATCATGTTTTGCAGGCCATAACAGAACTGTCCAATAGAATATTCTGCAATGAAAATATATCTTCATTGTTCAATACAACACTGTGTCTACTGATCACTCAAAATGTGGGTAGTGCAGTTGAGGAACTAAATTTTATTTCTTCAGCCATATACAACTAATGGCTACCATATTAAAGAGTACAGCTTAGAGGGTTCGAACTCTAAGACAAAATGTCTCATTATATTAGGTCTCTAATTTGCTTGTTGATTTCCATGAGCATGCTAATCACAAATGCTTATGAAGAGCATACTGAAAAACATTTTATCTTGTAGCATCAACTTCACTAAAAAATATGATTAAATCTACGCCAGCAAACACCTAACATAACATTCAGAAAAATCCAAGCAAAAAATGTTATCTGAAAAGATTTTTATTAGTGTTTATACTATGTCAGCACAACCACACTGATTAATGAGGTATTCTCGTGGCCTACGTCAATCTATCTAATGTTAGTTCTAGTATGACTAGAATTCAAACTATGAAACATCTATTCCTAAAAAGTTTTTGTTCACCACCTATCATAACACAAAACCACCAATTACTACATAGTTTTCAGCTCCACAGCTCTACTGCAAAACTTGTCAAACCATTTTACCTGACAGACATATTTGTTCTTCCATTTGCTCAGCACACACTGACTGTTTTGCATCAGTTCCTAAAGAACAACAGAAAAAGAGAGAGTGCAGTTGGCTATACACATTGTGATTATCAGTTAAAGTGCTTCTGATTGAACAGGAAAAAAAAAATCAACATGCCATACAAAGATGCAACTGTTTTGGAGCTTTGCACTGGACAAAAGCAAAGCTATCATCACCATGAGAGTTGATCCTTTATGAAAATTAAAGTTGTTGAAAGATGTTTTAAAACAGATTTGTTTGTTACCATTTTTGAAACTTTTTGAAAGATACCTCTAACTCTCTGAGTGAGTCTCGAAGTTTTTCTGGGCGTCTATTTTTGAGCGTCCAAGGATAATCTCGTGCTGGCAAATAAAACATGTACTACAGTTAGTTAAACATGATTTAAAAAAGGAAACTGCATAGCAGTGTGCCTTAGGAAGATTAAAATAAAACACCTTCATAATTGAGAGGAAGTGGGCTTCATTTCTATCATCAAATGACAGCCTTTTAAAAGGCTTTGTCATAGGAACAGGATTTTTACCACAAAACAATCTCCCTGATGGTAATTTCATGATGACAACCAACAAGGCTTAGAGAATCTCTGGGAAATCGGTATGCCTGTGAATCTGGTAGTATTTAGAATAGTAACTGACCTATTCTTTATCACTGAAAACTTTTTCATGTAAATAGCTGAATACTCAATTCAAAAAAAAAAAATTCTGTGTGTCGCCTCACTCAGAACTGAAATTCTCATGAATACATAAATACAGTGAGAAAAAAAAAATATATATATGAAATGTGATTAAAGTACCATATATAAAAACTGGAAAAAGTCAGGGGAATCCAACTTGTAACAGATTTGGCACTAATAGTGTTCTTTAATATCCTCTTTAAAATCAATACCACTGTTTAGTAATACCCATATTTTGTTTTAAATCAGTTTAACTGAAAGATAGAAGTATTTAGTGGAGTTGTTATGTTTCCCTTAAAAGAAAGTAAAACTAGTTCTGTTTTTAAAAAATTAATAAAATTGGGTTAGAGGTTTAGCTCTGTGGTAGAGCAATGTGCTTAGCATGTGCAAGGGCTGGGTTTGATCCCCAGCACCAAAGCAGAAAGAGACACAGAGAGACAGAAAATGCTAAACTCATTATATCTATTTTATCAGAAGAATAAATCCATCTTTGCACTCTAAATAAAAGTTGTATATATGAATATATATGTGTGGTATGTGTTCATCTACATATAATACATAGTTATACTGATACTTAAATTGGAGAATAGATTTGCTATATGTTATTTCGGCAAATTAATTTGGCTCTATAAACATTATTTTGATGTGCAGAACACATGTACAAACTTTAAAGTCTGTGTTGCAGCTACTAATATAGTATTTTAAAAGTTAAATGTCAGTCCAACTGTTTAAAACAAAGAGAACAGTGGGATTTTTAGCTCTATCTATATTCCAAATAGAACCTTAAATTAAATTTAAGTCATTAAAACCACTAACATTCAAACTATATTTTATATATTTGAAACCAACAAAGGTTAAATAAAACACAAACACTGATAATTATAAATCCTATTTTCTTAAAATGGGTAAAGTATGTTAATAATTTAGGCCCAGTATGAATAATTAAATGTTAACATCAGAATTCAAGCATGATACATGTATTTTAAATGTATTAAATAACATAAACATGGCTCATTAAGAAAGTTTATGTTTACATAGTTTATATCTTACCAACATAGGGTACAGAGACCCCCCCGACATCTAAATTAGAAAGGCCCACTAAATATAATTTCTATTTGTAAGTTTCTACACCTAAACAATAGGAATTTGTAATTATAAGAAATTTGGATAAAGCAACATTTCTGATTTGTGCAATAATCATAATATTTTGTAACGCTGAACTTTCTAGTTTTATAATTCCAAAATATTATAAAGTAAGCTTACATTCTGCCAACTTCTGTTTTTCCTCTAAGTTACCATGCTCTGTCGCTGACACTGTGGCAGAGGAGAGATGAAAAAACAAAAGAAATGGAATTCATTTTTATTATAGTATCTTGTATTTTTAATATGTACACATATAATGGATTATTATACATTGAAATTAATAAATTATGCTAAATTTTACATAGGACACTTGAAAAAAATGTCACGACATGGACATTTTCATATCATAAAGATTTTCCCTAAATTTGCAATGAAAAGGCTTACAAGCAAAATAGGTGAGCCAATATCCTGAGTTTCCCATCTCATCAGATAGAGAAAGGGAACTGCAACCGAGCCCAGAAGAGAAGCTGCTGCAGTCTGTCATCAGAACCATGAAGTCAGCCTATTAAGCTCCAAACTAAGCACACAGGATGCTCAAACAAGCCCCACTTCAACAGAGACCAGAACAGGAAGTAACTCTAGCTAGGGAGACCTTTTGGCCTATCATAAAACTTCTGGGATTAACAGGATTAATCAGATAACAAAAATTGATCATTCACTCAGAAATGCCTATTCCAGATAATCAGGTGAGGATCCAGGAGGCCAGGATCAGTGGGACTCATGCATTAACAATGCCCTCTACTGGGACACCAATAAATAAACCTGCATAAGCTGTGCTGTTATCAACCTGATCAGCAATAAAATAAAAATTTTTATGTTCTTCTACAACATTTTATCAATATTGCTTTATTTTACATAAACCAGACAGATATCAACCTTACTGTTTTTCTAAAGAACTGAAATGACTTTTCTTTAAATTCTAGAATTTATCTAAAGCTCATAAAAGTGTTTAATAATATCTTGTTGCTTAGCACAGTTTATAGAAACTAACTGAGTAGAAAAGATACTTTACCTGGTGAATCTTTCTTGTCATAATACTGGTAGATGCCGATGTCTCTATCTATAGAAAGAGAAAAATAACATTAAATTATGGTAAAAAGTTCTGGAGAATAAGAAGCCAAACCATACTATATTGGAGGCAAGGATGGGGAAGGGAGCAGAAACAGTCTCCTTATGTTACTAGAAATAAAATAGCTCAAAAGCATCTGGACATGGGTTCATCTATTCTAGGGATATGCAGAAACTGGAAAGTTTATCAATCTAATGAGAAAAAATTTACACAAAACTAGAATGGCATGAGGAAAAGATTAGTAAAGTACTGAAATCAAGGAAGACCAAGTTTTCTCTTTCACACTTCCTCTGATATTTTTCACAGGGCGCTACCAAAAGGAACTGCCACTAAGCAATGCCAAATGAAATCAGTGGATGGAAGAAAATGCCCTAGCTGTTGGATTTGGAGCTGTGGCTTGCTTTTCTCCAATTTAGCTCAAGAGTCTAGTTCCCGTCATACAGCATTTGGGGAAAAATCTGCAGGAAAGAAAGGGAGGATTATAGAGAAGTACAGATAAATTATTATCTAAAACTTGTTTAGATTCAAAAAGCTTCCAAACTCATTCAAATTCAGATGCTCTGCTGGGGCTAGCTAAGAAGAAAAGCTAGACCTCCAGATGTGGACACTGATTTAACCTAGGAATCTGTCCTCGCCATTTAAATACAGGAGTAGATAATAATTTCATCCATTTTCACCATATCTATGAACAATGAGATATTTCTTTGATTGAAGTAACATTTGTTTTCTTCCATGCAAAATAATTTTCAGTTAGTACCATAAGGCAGATACAGCAGTCTCTAAAGGAATGGAAGCAGTACAGACTGCCCCCTAGTGACTAACTGCTCCAAACTTTTTCAAACTGATAAAACTATACACACACATACACACACACACACACACACACACACACACACAAATGCCACTATAATTAACTCTTCGTATGCAGTTTTTCAACAGTAATTATGTATACTTACTGAAGCTCTGTTATTCATCATGCCATTATTAAAACATACAATTTAAAAGAACACAGTTTTATATCTACCAGTTGGATTGAAAATATCTACTAAGGATTTACTGAGAGAAGTTATGAATAAGGCTTCATGAGTACTTGTATTTTCTTGACCTGGGTGATGATTTTATAGGTGTGCCCTCATTTTGATAGTTATCTGTTATGATCTGCACACTTTTCAATACATAAACTTCTATTTAAAATTTTGTTGTTTAAAGCTAAGAACCATAGGCACTATGAATGCAGGCAAAACCCCTGTCCTAAAACTATTTTAAGCTACAATTATACCATCATTCCATACACCTAAATATTTTCTACAACTCCAGACAAAAGCTATGAATATCATAAGTCTCAAAAAAGTATAAATTCTAGACATATCAAAATAAGAAATGAGAAAGAAGAAAAGTATACAACTATGATAGGGGAAGAAATGCTTCAATTAAAATTCCCACCAGTAGGGAAAGAAACTTTCTTTGTGAGTAGTTTTGGACATTTTTTTTTTTTTTTGGTAGTCCTGGGGACTGAACCAAGGCATACTGAGCTATCTCCTCACTCCATTTTTACTTTTGAGACAGCACCTCACTAAGTTGCCCAGGTTGGCCCAAACTTGCAATTCCCCCACTTCAGCCTCTGGAGTAGCTGGGATTACAGCATTGTGTCACAGCCTCCAGTGGCCTTTGAGGTTTAAATTTTTTTCTATTTATATTTTTAAATTTTTATTTTCATTTCACTTTATTGCTATACTAGGAATTGAACCCAGAGCTAGGCAAGTAAGTATTCTACACTGACATACAACCCCAGCCCATCTGTTATACAGTTTTAACTTATAAGAGATTAGTATCATTTAAATGCTTTCTAAAGTTTGTGTTTTGTTTCTAGATTTATGGATTCAGTATCTTTTCTCAAGTCTCTGTCATATATTCTTTTTCCTCCCTACATTTGTTTCTTCAGAAATCTTGTGTCTCGTTTTTATATGTTTTGTTTTCTTTCCTATTGAAGACATTCTTCAAATATCTGGTGGTCCTTAGCTCTCTGTTCATACTTACAAGTGAGACAACAAAAAGCTGACTGACATCTGAGTACATAAATAGGGTTTGTCAATGGGAGGGCTTCATTGAACATCCAGGGACCAGAGTACTGTATTTCATTGAAGGATGCCCTCAAACAAATGTTAGTGTAGATAGGTCTCTGAGGGACCATGCAGTCACTTCAGAGACAAATTCCTCAAGTTCTTTCTTGAAAATTTTAACTGTGTATGACATTCTCAGAACCAAATGAGATTAAGTAGACATCACCCAACGGCATGTGAGCTTCCATTTCAACCCCGTTTTCAGGTAGGTAAGTCTTTTTCCACTGGCCCTGGTGTCTCCAAAATGAGAGTCTCCCTATTAAATACTTCCACAGCATTAAGAGGTGCCTCACTAGTTCTTATGTGAACCTTCAAGTCCCTTTGTTGTCACCCTTATGCCACATACCCATCTTCTGCAATACCTGGCTCCCTGAATTTCTTTACTTTCCCAGAGTTTTAAGATGTAACTCGGTTGTCAATGGAATTCTCCTCTGTAGGCAAGTGATATTCAGATCTTTCAGTTCTGCTAATTCCTTCATTACGTCCATCTTCCAAATATTGTTCAACTGCAGTTTTCCCTTTCCTATCCTCTTACTCCGTGTAGGTTTATGCCTTCTTTATTTAATTCATTTTGCACTTATTTTAGATAAGTTTGGGGAGTAAGCAAACGTGTTAAATCTTTGTTTAACTGAGCTTTATTTTTATACATTTCAGGATAAACAGTGAAAATACAACATTCATCTGTTGTTATATACTCAATATAAAGAAACAATACTTTGCAAGATGTACCATTTTCTTAATCATGATTTAAAAGGCATACAAATAAAAATGTCCTCCTAAATACAAAAGTTGTTTGGGATAATAAAAGAAGATCTTTAGGAAGATGTTTTCTAATGAAATATTTGTATCATGTAATATTAATAAACACTGGTAAAACACATTACTCCCCCAAGAAATGTGAAATACAAAGAACATAAAAAGTTGTACTACCATAACTATGTATTTGAAATGTTTAATATTAAATATAAATGTCTACCATTAGCTAGTCGTAAATATTTGATTATTAATCAGTTATTATGAACAATCCCTGGGAAAAAATTGAACATAAGAGTATTTTAGGAGGAAACAAGTATTAAATCAATAAATTAATTTTCAAAACTGAAAAATTAAATCAAGCTAAAAAAATAAGTTAATAAGAGTAATTAAAAGGAATCATTTCCCTTAACCAATTTTTCATTAAGGATAAAGAATGCAACTCCAGCTGGAGAATCTAGGCTCTAACCTTTGCTAGTACTTATTTATAATGGTGAAACAAATTTTTAAATACTATAATTGATCCACAGCTTATTTACCTCCAATGTGTAAGGTATTCTTCAAAGACAACAGGTGAAGTTCAGTCAAACAGAAAGACATCTGATGGCAGAAGGAATCTCTGTCCTGTTTAAAAAATAATTTAAAACAGAGGCCAATTAATTTATCTTCTATTGCCTATAAAATTAAGATCCCTTATAAATGGTAAAAATAATCAGTTGACACTATTGATATTTGAGATATGGTCTTTAAAATAAAGACAATTTAATATATTTGTCTTTAATCATCCAGAAATAAACTCCAGAAAAAGAAAAATATACTTCTTTTTCCTGAATTTAGAATGTCATCACATTGAGAAATGTAGTCAGGAAAAAATATATACAGTACATTTAAAAATATATATAATATATAATACGTATAGTATATATAACACATATGGGTTTTCACTAAGAAATGCTTGATTAAACTGAGTATATTTAGAATTATTTAGTATTTAAGTATTTTTAAGTTATAATTTCAAGGAAAAGAAGATTCTGTTGGGAATTATTAAGTATAAGCACATGTAGTGCATTTTTAATATATAAAGCAGAAGTTCAAAATCTTCTGCATACAAACAGGCTAATTAAAGTGGAATTTATAAGGTAAATGGTATACGGCTACTACTGCATAAAACACTATTTAAAAGTAAATGGTGTTGCCGGGCGTGGTGGCGCACGCCTTTAATCCCAGCACTCGGGAGGCTGAGGTAGGTGGAGCATTGTGAGTTCGAGGCCGGCTTGGGCTACAACGCGAGCACAAGGCCGGCCTGAGCTACATAATGCGACCCTGCCTCGAAAAACCAGGGCCGGGAGTTTGGCTCAGTGCCTTAAGCGCCTGCCCTGGCAGGCGTGAGGTTGTGAGTTCAATCCCCCGTGCCGCAAAAAAAAAAAAAAAAAAAAGTAAATGGTGTTTAAAAAATAAAAGTAAATGGTGTTTAAAAAATAAAAGTAAATGGTATAAAATCATATTAATACTCAGATTATCTTATTAATCTTCATGTCATAATGGATCCAGACAGCCTAACTGCATTATAGGAAAAAAAAAACAAGATAGTGAAAATGTACATCCTATATCTCCTATTTAATAACAGAAGCTAGTTATAGGCACTACTGATACATTTTTATTAATTAAGCAGAATCTTATCAATTTGGGAGGCCAGTGTGAATCAGGGAGGAAAAAAATCTAACAGTTTTACAAATATTTATAAGAAACTGATGTAACTTTCAAAATGTTTGACTGGAAATTCACTAATATACTATGCTCTATGTTAGAAATATATTCAGCAATTTAAATTATGGACATTATTGAAATCACTATCAAAGTTTCTAGTAAACTTTTGGATAACAAAAGAAATCTGAAAAGTATTTGGAGATATCTTTTCATAGGGAAAGAAGCAATCAGCTTTTATAACATTAGAAGTGACTAAAATTATTTCCCATACTCTTCATGTGGGTCATAATCAAACATAGCCTCAGACATAGTACCAATTTCCTTGGCTCACCCTTCACCTTTACAGGGTTTCAGTGCACTTACAACCATCAAGAAACAGGTACTTTTTCAATCAAGGAGATACAATGTGCCAAGAATTGAAATGGCAAAGTGAAGGATGTGGCAGTCCTACATAATGTCACAGCAGGGTTGTGAGATAAAGATGTTACAAATGTTAGTGAATTTTCAAAGAAGCACAGGATTTTACCAGTTAGTTGTTGATGGTGATGATGATGAAAACAGCACCAGCTAACACTTGTTTCAAATATTTTACAAGTATTAACTCATATAATTCTCATAGTTACTCTTCCAAGTAACTATCTCTATAATGAAGAAACTGAGGGACAGAGAGGCACTAGTCAGTAAGTAGTGGCCTTAGGCTTTAAATCTACACAAACTAACTTCAGAGGCTGTGGTGGCAACCTAAGCAATCTGCTGTACTAGGATATACAGACATATGGGAGGGAGCACACGTGATAATTCTGAGTAGAAATGTGACACGTCCCAAGGATGACAGTAGATGTAGGTGCTTGGTGGGAAGTGACAGAAAAATGAAGTTGAACAGGGTCAGAAGGAAACAGGCTATAACAGTAGTATATTTGAGGTTTGTTTTAGTAACATTCTTCTTGCTGGTACAAAATACCCAACACTTGCAAATTGAAAAAGAGGAAAGTTTTATTTTGGCTCATAGTTTCAGTCCATGGTTGGCTGGCTCCAGAGCAGAGAGGGTACAGTAAAAGGTCATGGTGGAAGAAAGTTGATTAACTCATGGCACCCAGGGTAAATCTACTGATGAGTATAGCACCCTCAAGAGTCAATCATTTTCCAAACACATAAGACTTTGGGAGGACATTTTAGAGCTAAACCATAACAAGGTCAATCAAAATTAGCTGTCTTCCTTGCATTAAAATGCCTTAAAAGGTAGGAGATAAAGGACCCCTCAATCTTTGATCTACTATAATAGATATGTTTGCCACTGTATATAGATGAATGAATGGATGAATAAGTACTAAGAAAAATTGGTGATTTGTGAAAGAAAATATCCAACTGTGGACGTTTCTACATAAAAGATATTTGAATTAAAACATGCAAAAGCACTTACAATTTATTGTGTCTAAAGAAAAAAGGATGTGATAAAACAGGTATATACTTCCTCTGATACAGAATATTAGAAGTTACCAACCTTTAGACTATATTATAAAAATTATATTTCTCAATTTAAAGATACCAGTAATAATTTATGGCAATTTGGGCACAGACAAGGAGGGCTGAAGTTTAGCTGTTAATTGTTATATAAAAAGATTTTATTGTATAAATTAAATACACATAAAATTTTATAGGTGAAACTATATGGATTGTACCTTTGCTTACATGTCCTAAGAGGACAATGTTTGAAATTCTATCTTTCAGTTTAAATCAATTCAGTAATAAAGCACTTGTCAAAACACTGTCCTGATAACAGACATGGAAAATGCAATATAGTTTTCTTTATAACCTATGTTTTTTTTTTTTTTTTTTTTTTTTTTTTTTTTTTTTTTTTTTTTTTTTTTTTTTTTTTTTTTTTTTTTTTTTTTGCAGCACCGGGGATTGAACTCGCAACTTCGTGCCTGCCAAATAGGCGCTCAAGCCACTGAGCCAAACTCCCGGCCCTGGTTTTTTGAGGCAGGGTCGCACTATGCAGCTCAGGCCAGCCTTGCGCTCGCGTTGTAGCCCAAGCCGGCCTCGAACTCACAACGCTCCACCTACCTCAGCCTCCCGAGTGCTGGGATTAAAGGCGTGCGCCATCATGCCCAGCTACATTGGTTATTTCTAAGAGGCATAAGTGCTTTAAATTTGAAAAATTCTTCACTTTAATACATTTGAAAGTCCTAAACTACTCACAAATTATGACGTTTGGGGGAGAAGAGGCAAAATGAGCTCTGTAGAGAGCTTCAAATGCCAAGAGCAAAGCTATTTATCCTTTGCATTTGGACACAGGAGATTCTGAGAATAGTAGTATAGAGTCTACCAGGTACCTGGACTTGTTTTCCAGCTCAGCACCCAAGGACTCCTGTCTAATTCCAATGCGGGTAGGAGGACAAGCTATTTCTGTAAATGTTCTGATGTATAAACAACACTGTTCTGGCTTTCCACTAAAAAGCACAGGACAAAGTGGGAAGAGAAAGGTTCACCTCCTGCTTTATAGAGGACCTTTTTGAGGCCTCAAAGAGAAATATGGTATAAAGGTGGAGAAGTGGTACCAAGTAGTGGATGGCAGCCTGCTGGATTAATGCAGAAAGTAAGATGGATGGCAGCCTGCTGGATTAATGCACTGTATTCAGTGAGAGTAGTATTCAGTGAGAGTAGTAGCATTCAGACAAAACAAGATCTATGCCCAGCAAAAAGTTGACAGGGTGGCAAAGGAGTGATTTGTATCACCTAGATAAATGGCAGCCATAATCAGCTGAGGGAGCAGGTGTAGCTGTCAGTGGATGAGGCAGATGAGAAGTAAATAGCTATGGTCCACCAGTAAATGACTGACCTTATTTATGAAAACAAATCACAACTTCTGTGGACTCCCCAAAACAACTGTGCTTAAAGAGACTGCTTTACAAAAGATCATGCATTAACAAGGGGATAAAAAGATACTCATATGTGTGTTATCCAATGTTTTTTACTGAACATCAAATATCTCTAAGAAGACCATGCAAAATTAAAGAAAATCAATGGGGTAAATAAAATAAAATTGTAAAAATTTATAACAACAAGAAACTAACAGGATAGGAAGGAATCAAATCAATATCCTTTTTAGTCTCCAAGATGTCTTGACATCTTCATACATTGTGCAGGTTTTTAAAAAACTTTCAATTTTAGAATATGTGCTACAGAAGCAAGCACTAAAACACTTTCAAATGTCTTATATCCTACTCAAGAATGCCACCAGTTAAAAAGAATGCAGGTAATTTCCTGGTTTGAAAAATCTGCCTGGAGGAAGTAGTCAAGACTGAGCTTGTATTATTCAAATATTGTATTCATGCATAAATAGTTATTTTGAAGTAGTGAAGAAAAGGATTTCAGAAGAATGCTGGATTCTACATTTTGAGGAGGGATGGGCAAGAATTTAGAAGGTACTAAAACAGTTGAGGGGCACCTACCAAAGGAAATTGAGAAATGCGGCTTCCTTAAGTGCCTTTGTACATTTTTCTGGAGGATAAAACCCAATGTGCATGACACAGAACTGTAACAATGGTAGCTGTACAGGGGACAAGGGACTAAAAGAATGTACTACTTTAAAAGTACAGGAAAACTGGCCTGGTGAGGTGGCACCTGCCTGTCATCTCAGCACTTGGGAGGCTGTGGCAGGAGAATCACTGTGAGTTTGAGGCCAGCCTGGAACACAAAGGACAGCCTGAACAGCAAATTGTCTTACTACTGAGCAGGAAAAGGAATTATCTAAATGAAAAGAATAGCAGAATTAAAAGTCTGAATAAACAAAAATACACCAATAATTTAACTTTTCATTTGTACATATCTTTTTTTTATAAGCTTCTGCTTGTTTTTAACATATAAGGTAGTTGGTGTCAGTCTCAAATGTCTCAAAAGGCCATTCTGAATCCAAACTGTCAGACTGCATAAAAGATAAACAGCATGAATTAAACTTAATCTAAACTTAGGATGACTATTCTCTGGTATGGGAGACAATCTATGATAGCACAAAGTTTGAGGACAGAGATGAGAATAATCTAGAAATGGCCTTTTTACTTTCTACTTATATCTTCAAAGTTTCAACAGTTAAGGTCTTCCCTGAAATTTGAGCTACATTAGAATTATTACTATTTTCCTTAACAATTATTGGTACCATATAAACTAAATTTTGAGGAAGTAATATGTAAAATAGGAATAGTTGCACTAACATAGTGCTGACAATTTTCTTTTGAATAATAAAAACTGTTTTAGAAGTAGAGCTCACTTAATAAATTGCAAAATACAAGTGTTTTCTGCCAGGGTACTTAGGTATGCAAGTCCCTGGTTTCTGAAGCCAGTTATTTTGACTGCTATGTGGACAGGAAGCTTGAGGGCAAATAAAACCCCAGTGTAAAACATGATAGCAAAGAAAGAATTAGGCAAGAAAAGACACTGCTGTAGTTATAACAAAGATAAATGATACCATGGCGCCAACAAGACATTTAAAATGGATGGATATTAGCAAAATAATGCAAAGAGCCTGAGGGACTCTTTCTTGGCCATAAGCTCAGAACATATATTTGCTATTTAGTATGAATACATTTCCTGAGGGCTATCTGTTTACTAACTGAAAATGTACAAAAATAAAGACAATTAAATGGTATGAATTTAGATAAACCACAGGTTAAATGTATTAGATGTTATAGTCATCCTTGGATATCTCCAAATGACATTAAAATTTTTTTTATTAATAATAATAACAATGATCAGAGTAAAGCAAAAGAGAGAGAACCATATTGGACCTCAAAGACAAGACAGAAGAGAATCCCCTGTACTTGCTACATTGCCTGCTGTCACCTTCTACAGAGATGCTCGGGTTGCTGCCCAGAGGCCTGTAAGATCTACTAAACAATACTAGCAAAAAGTTGGTTGATGTTCCTTGGTTGCTATCAATTTAGCCAGACCTCCGAAACAGCAGGTTGTTGACGGGGGGGGGGGGGGGGAGTGTATTTGTCCCTGATTCCAAGCCCGCTAGTTCTCTTCCAGGGTCCTGAGGTCAGGACCCCAGAGGGCAGTTCATTTGCGTCCTGGTCTGAGTCTGCGCCACTCCGGTCCCATGACATTAAAATTTAGTGTACTGACCCATAATCACTTCTCTAACGTCATCAACAGTTATCAGTACTTGTTAAGCATACTCACGAACATATTTAATCAAAAAGATGTTATCAGAAAAAAAGATACTTTAAAATTATTCAAAACCAAACCACACAATTATGTAACAATAAAGTGTATGTAAAAGGACAAGGGAATCTCAAAATAAGGAGATTTCAAGCTTGGACTACATCTGTTGTACCAAAAGACTCAAATACTATGCAGACCAGCCCATTTGTGATCACGGAGCCTTATAATATCTAAATATAATGAAGTATCACAAAAACTCTGAGCATCTTAGGTGTAGACATTTTACCGTGAGTTACAAAGATTTATAAAACAGAATCTTGGCCAGGCATGGTGGCACACATCTGTAATCTCAGCACTCAGGAAACTGAGGCAGGAGGACCCCCATGGGTTCAAGGCCAGCCTGGGCAATGTAATGAGTTCAAGGACAGCCGGAACTACATAGAGAGACCCTGTCTCTCAAAATCAAAAACAAAAGCTAAAACTAGGATCCTTACTATCAATTATCTTGTAATCCAGAATAGCAGATAAAATACTCACAAAAATAACAATATGAAATTTTGTGCAAATCTAAGAACATAAAGTGCCATAGGTACTCATTAGATGTTATAACTTGATAAAGAAATGGTCTTATAAAGAAGAGGGCATCTGAGGAAGACAGACAAAAAGGAGAGAATGCAATACACAAAGCATTACTTAGAAAGATGCAAGGCATATTTGAGGAACAAAATGTAATCTGGTTCAGTGCACAAGTAGGAGAAAGAAATTAGAGCCATGCCAAGTATGTTACTGAATGCCAAACTTAGGAATCAGGAGTCTTTATTTGCTAGGGATATAATGAGGAATAATGAAAAGTTTCTGATTAGCAAAGGTATTTTACAAAAATAATCAGCAGTCCAGCACTGTTGGAAGATTAACAGGTTAAACAGCATACTGGAGAAGTGAAGGAAGATCTGATACAATGTTCTGCCAGAAAGAAAACTAAAGTAACAGATAACACTAATATTCAGTAACAAGATCTTGAATTGGGATGGTGGCACTTGGAATATAAACAAAGAGATGGAAGCAATCTTTTGAAGAAAATCATCATAACATAAAGGCACAGAAGAATACAGAAGCAAGAGAGAAAGAAGGATCTGGAGAGACCATCAAGAGATTGAGACCTGGTTACTGCACAGATTATGACCCTCCCTTGAACATGGTTCACTGAACAAGGCTGCTTCCATCAAACTGTGGCTAGCAAAAGGGTTCCAGTGTATCCCATCTACTCACAACAACTCACTGAACTATCCAACTCACCTACCTCATTATGTATGTGGTCTACTTGTTTTCATCTGATTTATACGGGTTCCAAGCACAGGATTTGGATTGAAACATACAAGGAAAGAGGTTAGTCTGGAAGAGAAACAAATTCTGTTAATGTTAGTAAGTGGAATTTTAGGTACGATGGGAATCTGAGGGACAAGGGAGTCACCTGAGTGTGTGTGTGTGTGTGTGTGTGTGTGTGTGTGTGTGTATATATATATATATATATGGCTGCTAGCTAAAAATACATAAGAGGAACCTTGACTATGTAAAAGGTATTTTTGAATTTTCTCAATAGAAAGGAAAGTTCAAGCCCCTGAATAAGATCCCAGGAGAAAAATAATTGAGGATAGATGTTTTGGTAAGGCCCTGATACAGAGACAATAGAAAAGACAGACTAAGTTAATGTCAGGAAAGCCATGGAAGAGAAAATGGAGTATGTAAGTGCATTTAGTCATTATATAGTGATCAAATGCATTTAGTCATTATATAGTGATCAAACTTGTTGGTTAGGAATTTTAATGCAGAGACAAACTCAATATTGTTTAATAAGCAATGTTTTGTCAAGGACATGGAAACTAAGTCTGCTAAAGGCAGCGTGGGTCTACTGTTCTGAATGCTGGGCTCCAAACCAAAAACTGCCTTCCTTCTAATCCTGCTGTGACAAATTTACCCTAAATCATTTCATCTCTCTGCCTCAATTTATTGAAAAAGTAGGGATAATAGTAATGACCTACTTGTGTAAGGGGGTTGTAAGGATTGATTAAGGTTGCATAATGCTTTGAAGATGAAAAAGGCTGAGCATTAGTGGGTATTGCACAACTGCCTGTAACATGAAAATAACATCCTTTAATGTTTTTTCAAAACAGCAGTTACTAAGTAAATGGTTTAGCTCCTTTAGTAACATTCATCTTCTAGTATTATCAATTTATTATTTAAAATGAATCTACATTTTTTCTACATTGTGTCATAGCATATAAAATTCTAGATCACTTGGAAAATCTAGAACATCTTCTTAACCTAAATGTTAAATGTAAACATTTAGGACATATTTGCTTGATAATGAGTACTCAGCACAATAAATGCTAGAAGCTAATAATTTTAATTAGGTTTTTGTGTTTTGTTTTGTTCTTGTTGTTGTTGTATGTTTTTTGTCTTTTTGAGACAGGGTTTCACTATGCAGTTCAGACTGGCCTTCGACTCACTTTGTAGCACAGCCTGGCCCCAAAAAAGAAGTGATCCTCCTGCCTCAGCCAGTCAGTGCTGAGATTACAGGCATGCACCACCACACCTAGTTTAATTAAGTTTTGATTCAACATATAACACTTAGCAATGGTACAAACAAAATGCAAAAGTACAAAGCACTGTGTTAAAAATACTATCGCAGCCAGGCGTGGTGGCGCACGTCTTTAATCCCAGCACTCGGGAGGCTGAGGTAGGAGGAATGTTGTGAGTTTGAGGCCGGCTTGGGCTACAACGGGAGCACAAGACTGGCCTGAGCTACATAGTGCGACCCTGCCAGAAAAAAAAACAAAAAAAACTAGGGCCAGGAGTTCAGCTCAGTGGCTTCAGCGCCTGCCCTGCTAAGTGCGAGGTTGTGAGTTCGATCCCTGGCGCCAC